>OY757911.1:71932639-71982639 GCA_963585895.1 Sepioteuthis lessoniana | reverse complement strand
CACTAATACATAATTTATTTACCGCTATACGGACACACAAAAACATATATAACCATATATAGATATATATATATATATATAAATATATATATATATATGTGTGTGTGCGTGTGTGTGTGTGTGTGTTAATAGTAAAAATTTGCAATTATGCCAATGAATGCTGTTAATGTAAATATATATATATATATATATATATATATATGTATATGCATATATACATATGTCTCTCTCTCTCTCTCTCTCTCTCTCTCTCTCTCTCTCCCTTTCTCTCTCTGTATGTGTGTGGGGGGTGATAATTGTAAAAACTTGCAATTATGTCAATGAATGCTGTTAATGTAAATATATATATATTTATATATATGTATATGTATATATAAATCTCTCTCTCTCTCTCTCTCTCTCTCTCTCTGTCTCTCTCTCTCTCTCCCTTTCTCTCTCTGTATATGTGTGGGGGGTGATAATTGTAAAAACTTGCAATTATGTCAATGAATGCTGTTAATGTAAATATATATATATATTTATATATATGTATATGTATATATAAATCTCTCTCTCTCTCTCTCTCTCTCTCTCTCTCTCCCTTTCTCTCTCTGTATGTGTGTGGGGGGTGATAATTGTAAAAACTTGCAATTATGTCAATGAATGCTGTTAATGTAAATATATATATATATGCATATGTATAAATATGTCTCTCTCTCTCCCTCTCTCTTTCCCTCTCTCTCTCTATCCCTTTCTCTCTCTGTATGTGTGTGGGGGGTGTGATAATTGTAAAAACTTGCAATTATGTCAATGAATGCTGTTAATGTAAATATATATATATATATATATGTATATGTATATATAAATATGTCTCTCTCTCTCTCTCTCCCTCTCTCTCTCTCCCTTTCTTTCTCTGTATGTGTGTGGGGGTGTGATAATTGTAAAAACTTGCAATTATGTCAATGAATGCTGTTAATGTAAATATATATATATGTATATATTTATATACATATGTGAGTGTCTCTCTCTCTCTCTCACACACACACACACACACTCTCTTTCTCTCTCTCTCTCTCTCTCTCTCTCTCTCTCTCTCTCTCTATCTATCTCTATCTCTCTCTCTCTCTCTCTCTCTGCCTCTGTGTGTGTGTGACCCGACAATTTCAAAAAGCATAATGCAAAGTGAGAGCTGCTCTCAGGTACACAACTGCATGAAACCACATACTTGCACGGACAATTTGACTCTTCAATCTGCCATGCCCTTTGCTCAATCAATCCAACAAAAGAATCCTGACATATGCCATCTGCACACATTCGAATGCAGGTGAACACACACGGCTCTATTTTCATTTGCAAGCACTGTTCCTGCCAATACAATTTTGACTGTTATTGCCTCAATCTATTAACCTTCGTGTTTCTCATCTTCATTTTCTCTGGTATAAGCTATTGTGTCAAAATATCTCTATTTCGGATATAAAAAAAAAAACGCCGGCAGGAACGAACAATATCCTATCCAATCGTAGTATCGCCCTGCTGACCCCTACAGTCGGACATTTACCCCCATTCGTCCTTGTATTATTGTCTACTCTGACACGGCGGCTTTTTTCATCTCCGCTCTTTCTTTTCTACGAAGAATTTCTCTCATACATATTTTATCTGTTAATAATATTGAATCTCTGGATGTGAATATGCGTGCATAACTGTGTTTCTGCATAAAAACATCGCCCATAAATAAGTAAACTCTCTCAATTTTTTTACAAAGTTAATTTTTTTCAAAATCAAAGATACCAGAATTTTATTCTTTCTGTGGAAATTCATTCAATTATTGTTATTAGATATTATTTATTTCCTAACTCAACAGAAATTAATATTTTTAACGAAAATTATTCATTAGTTGCACCTTAATATAAGAAATTTCAGCTTTGATTTGGCAACAAAAATATTGCCATTTTTAAAATGTTTCAGTTAGGTAATAAATTATATCTTATCCATTTCTCTTTTATTATTTTCTTATGTGAATGATAAAAACTAGCATCGCTAGTTGAGAAAAAAAACTTTTCATTGAGAAATTAATTCGATCATTTCAAAAGGAAATTGAAATTTCATGAAAATCAGTAGACTTTTTGCTCAAAGAGAAAGAATTCAGCATTCATCAATGGAGAATTAAGTATTTTCTACTGATTTGAAATTATAAATACAGCAAAAACATGGGGAAAATATTAATGCAGCAAAAAAGCCAGAATTTTAATTACAGTAAAAGCAAAGGCAAAATTATAAATGCAGCAAAAAAGCCAGAATTATAAATACAGTAAAAACAAAGTCAAAATTATGAATATAGAAAAAAGCCAGAAATATAAATACAGTAAAGACAAAGGCAAAATTATATATTCAGCAAAAAATCCAAAATTGTAAATATAGTAAAAATAAAGGCAAAATTATAAATAAAGCCAAAAAGCAAGAATTGTAAATACAGTAAAGACAAAGGCAAACTTATAAATGCCGCAAAAAAAACCAGAATTGTAAATACAGTAAAAACAAAAGCAAAATTATAAATGCCACAAAAAAGCCAGAATTGTAAATACAGTAAAAACAAAGGCAAAGTTATAAATCCAGCTAAAAAGCCAGAATTGTAAATACAGTAAAAACAAAGGCAAATTTATAAATGCCACAAAAAACCAGAATAGTAAATACAATAAAAACAAAAGCAAAATTATAAATGCCACAAAAAAGCCAGAATTGTAAATACAGTAAAAACAAAGGCAAACTTATAAATGTCGCTAAAAAGCCAGAATTGTAAATATAGTAAAAACAAAGGCAAAATTATATATGGCATGGATAGAGTTTTCATTTAAATTTTGCATTTGTAATTTACAGTAAACATTTTTATGAAAAGTGTGAACAAGAACCGGAATTCTATATACGTGGTTGATGTTTTAGGGTATATGAACTCTTATGAATCATTTAATGCCAAATCACACACACATACACACGAACACCTACACACGCACACACACACACATATATATATATATATATATAATCTTTAATCGATTGGTTTGGTTTCTTTGTTTTAATGGCATATCAACCTTTGTAGGTTATTTAATGCCAATGCTATCCTCCAAGAAGAACAGTAGTGGTACTATTTAACCTATAGCTCGGAGGATTAGAAGGTTCATACCTTTCCCAAGGGTATTTGCTCGAAAGTGATCTCTAATTGAATAGTTTGTAAAGTTACTTAATTTTCAAACGAATTGTTACAGTTAATTTCTTTGCACGCAGTGTAATGGTTACAAGTCTTGCGATTTTACATTTGTAGTTCTATTTATAAAGTATTCCTGTCTCAAACAAATAGTTTTCAGACAGCTGTATTGTTTCAAATAACTAATACAAATAAACCTTGGTAAATCCTTTAACAGTTCTATTTGACCAATAAAAGGAATCCTACTAGATACAAATATTCGTGCCACCATAGAACTAGGAAGAATAGCAAAGTTCTCCACATTCTCCAAAGCTCCCAGGCAGGAACCTCACAAACAGATAGTTTCGTATCATACGCAGGACACTTATTGTTGGGGGATTCTACCCCTTCTGCAGTGCTACAGTCGGCATAATCTATAGTCACTCCCCACTACACCAACTGACAAGGCGAAAAAATCCATAAAATACGATCCCTTAACACTAAATTTAAAAAAAGAACGTTAATTTCAAACCACAGTAAAAATTTCTGATTGAGTGATTGATTTCAATGGCATATCAACCCGTTCATAGATCTTTTATGTCTAGAGATGAGATAATCGAGATCATTGTACGTTCATATTTACATTTTTTGTTAAGTTGTTTTTCGGGGATGGGGTTATAGACAGTCCTGTCGAATACGAATAATTTTTAAACAGATCAATTTGACACATAGATGAGGCTATAACAGGTACCACCACTATTGATCGTGATTGTAAGCCTCCTCAAGTCTTCAAGACAATATTAAGTATTAAAACCGATCTTTAAAATGCTATCATTTAGATTGTTTCGGTTATTTATTTCATCTCTAATTCGTTTACTCTTTTTTCTAAGCTTTTGTATTCTGTTCTGCGCATATATTATATTTTAGTATGATCAACTTTTAATCTCACACATAATTCCCAGTAGATCCCATTCCCCATCTTGTTAGGCCTATTCTTTACCCATTTTGTGCTATTACTTACTCATTAGAGTTTTTTAGATCAGCGTTACCCGATGGTTTTCTCAGGAGTTTAAGTGACAGCAAGTCTCCTCAAGCCCCCAGGACTCTTCTTATTCTTTTGAGAATTTTTCATACCAGTGTTACCCGATGGTTTCACAGGAGTTTAAGTGATAGCAAGTCTCCTCAAGCCTCCAGGACTCTTCTTACTCTTTTAAGAATTTTTCACACCAGTGTTACCCGATGGTTTTCACAGGAAGTCTCCTCAAGTTTCCAAGGCTCTTCTCCCTACTCTGGCCGATCTCAACAATGCTGTAGTCGGAGTCTCCATTTGTTCCATAATTTCCAAGTCTTGCTGTCATTGTACCAATCTTTTGGTGACTATACCAAGAGCACCAATTATAATTGATACAATCATCACTTTCATATTTCAAAGTTTTTTCAATTCTTTAGCAAGTCTGTGGTACTTATCCCTCTTTTCGCATTCTTTCAATTTTTCTCTGTGGTCTGCTGGGACAGCAAAGTACTCACTCTTACAAGTTCTCTCTTTTTTGTTATTATAAGCTCTGGTCTTCTGGCTTAGATTAGGTGATTCGTTTGTATCTCAAAATCCCAGAGGAGTTCATGTGTACCATTCTCCGGGACAGGTTCTGGGTTGTGCGTAGGGTCAAACTTTAGTTTCTTGCACAGCTCACAGTGGATCAGGCTGCCCACCCAGTCGTGCACAGTCTTTCCGTGGTAATTTGCTGAATTCACTTATGATGTGATAGATCGTTTCATCTCTATCACCTTATTATCTACATCTGATGTTTTCTTGCATCTTATCTATTCTTGCTTTGATATGGTGGATCATTATGGCGTTGTTTTGTACTTCTATTTGAAGATATTCAGTTTTTCTGTTTCCACATTTTCTCGAGTGAGATGTCGCTTTCAAGTCGCTTTAAACGTCCATAGACTTGTTTTTCATCCCATTTTTGTTTTTGGTTATTTCCGTTCTGCTGATCCAAGTGTCGTCAGTATTGTTCCTGGTGGCTTCCTCCACGTTTTTGTATGTAATCTTCAAGTCGTTGTATTGAAGCATTAACGCTCTCTTCAGTGCTGAAAAGACCCCCTTCTCTCTCTCTCTCTCTCTCTCTCTCTCTTTCTTGACATATATAATCTTTCAATGTCATCTCTGTGGTGCAAGGCCTGATACATGATCATTAGTATTCTTTTTCTCCGATCCATTTAAGTTCTTCTCTGATCCTCTTCAAGAATGGTTCCAAGTATCTTACGAGGAGGACAGCCCAGGTATTTATCCTTTTGAGAAGATTCCTCTTTTTTAATTTTTTCTTCATTTCCACTTGTTTGATTAAGTTAGCTTCCAATATTACCAAGTATTTGTAGGTTTTCTTTTTGTCCGAGCATTCTTATGGCTACTTGATTTGGTACTTCGACTCCTTCCGTCATATGTCGTTTGCCACTTATAATGAATAGCATAGCGCATTTTTCTATGCCAAATTCAATTTGTATATCTTGACTGTATATTTTCACGGTCTGTTGTTATTGTTAAACAGGGTCACTCTCAACGATCATACTTTTGCGTAACTCAGCGTCACTTCAATAAATTTAGACGGTAAGTACTTTTTGCAAAATATGTGCTCCTTTGTTTTCTCTCTCTCTCTCTCTCTATATATATATATACATATATATATACATGTGGGTAATTCAAAATTTTCTTAGCCTCTCTCATGAAGGGTGTCCTCGTGGTGTAATGGTTTAAGCGATGAACTGCGGAATCGTAGTACGCGAGTTCGTACTCCAGTCGCGCTATTACCTTCACTTTCGGACAAATACCCTTGGGAAAGGTATGAACCCCCTTATTCTCCCTCCAGCTATGGGTAAATAGTAGGACGGACTAGGTTATTCAGCCTTGGTGAGGCAACTAGTCTAGGAGAAGGAAAACTCTGAATTCAAACCTGTTAAACTCCGCTTAAAAATTGACCTTGTGTAATATCCTGCCCGAGCGGAGGGGTTGGTAAATAGCACCATAGTTGAACAACCATTTATTATATTAGAAGGGCGCCTCTGGTGATGTAATAGTTAGCAAGCTCGTCTAGCAAACCGACACGAGTGAGTTCGAGTCTTATTAGGTGCCCCATTCATATGGCCTTGTGCCTCATCTAAACAAAAAGCTTAGTAAATTACCATTTATTAAATTAGAAAAACTAATTTAAATTTCTGCGCAGATGAGGCATATGCAAATGGAGAGAAACTAAAATCTGAGTGAAAATGGAGCATTTTAATCGACCATTATATATATATATATATATATATATATATATATGTAGTCGCATCAAATTTTTCTTATATATATATATATATATATATATATATATATATATATATATATATATATATATATGTGTGTGTGTGTGTGTGTGTGTGTGTGTGCACTTATGAGTATAGAGGTATATAATTTTTCGATCTACATCTATTTATCTCTCTCTCTCTCTCTATATATATATATATATATATATATACATAATGATAATGAATAAATATATATCATACATATATTTAATCCATGGAAAATATTGTTCTGTGACCTAAGGTTTCTTGAAGTTTATAAGTTTATAAACTTCAAGAAACCTTAGTTTGCAGAACAATATTTTCCATGGATTAAATATATATATAATATATATTTATTTATTATCATTATTATTATAATAGCTCTATCATAGATATTGAACATATTATATTGCACTTGGTTCGACACATAACCACATAGTGATTTACTGACGACCAACACTCTCATAATATATATATATATATATATATATATATATATATATATATATGAAAGTGTTCATGCATATTGATTTATATTCATATCTTTTTAAGTACATGTACATATACTTATCAGTGTAAGTTTTTTTTGGTAAATAAGCTGGTATTATATTTATTACATTCTTTTTTTTTTTTTTCACAGTAACTTCAACTATTTCCCACATATTTTTTATCTATATCTCTGCAGATCCGTCCCTAAGACTAACAATATAATTGAATCCAACTGCTGCTTTCCTCACGGCCCACTTCCGATCTTAAAACAGAGCATCAGCCTTTTCTGCTGTCTAACAGGATTCGATATGTCATTATTACCGGTAGATCGCCTCCCTCCAACTAGCAAAAACACACACAGACAGCAACCATTGAAAAAAATAGATTTTAACCACTTTTCCTTTTTTTTTTTCATGGCAACTTTATATGATATCATTGTGAACGTACTGTGCGTGATTTGCGAAGGTCTTTTTGCCGATGTCACAGATAAAATACGATGGCTGGAAACATGCTAACCTCATGTCCTAATATAACTTGATTTCAATAGGAAATGTTTTCGGTAAAATATCACAATTTATTCTCTCTCTCTCTCTCTCTCTCTATATATATATATATATATATATATATATCCCCTCTCTCTCTCTCTATTTATATATATATAAAGGTTTTACTTTCTTCACGTTCATTAGGTTTGTTCACACTCATCTCAATATGTTATGGTCTAGCTCTCCTCACCTCAGATTATCTATCTATCTATCTATCTATCTATCACAGTTTCCTTCAATTTATCGTAATTACCCTCCTACCATTTACTCGATAGCCCAGTTGACAAGGGCTGTAGAATACGCCGATAGGTTCTGTGAATAAGGGTTAAGACCCCACGCGTTAATGTGTGTTCTGAACCATCTGATTGTGAAACTCCAGTAATAATGACGATTTTGAAAATGAGGAATACCTGTTAATTCCCATTACTCCTAGGTCTACCCCGACTCGGAGTCGAAGTACCTGTTAAAATTCTATCTACGAGTCAAATAGATCATCACAATATTTTACGTGGGATTAATATTAAATGGAATTATTAATTTTAATAAGATAGATCAAAAAGAACTATTTCACAATTTACAATCCCAAAGGTAGTATCGTGAAGGAAGAAATACACAAAGAAATACTGTGTTAAATCCTTTTATTGGTCGAACAGTGCAATCTAGAGTATATACAATATTCACAGTCTCTCGCTGTGATAGGGTTACGCCAGGGAACAAAAGAACAAAAGAAAAACCCGTTTGTTTACCCTACCATCCGCACGTCTATAATATAGAAGTCGACTGTTTTCCTTTATCCGTGAGGACCGAAAACGAACCGGACCTTCCCTAATTGGAGAAGAAAACTTAGGTAATGGGACAAAAGAAGCGCAAGGTAGGGAGCTGTTTGGGGAAACTAGTGGGGATTGCAGAGGGGAGAATAAATTAATGAAATTCCAAGATCTTCAGAAAATGTGAGGCCGGATGAAGGGTCGAAGAACGAAAATGATAGGGGCGAGGAAGGTCTAAGAGGCTACCTACTAGATGACGGGGACAATAACACAATATACTGCTAAGCCAACGTCGAGCTGCTTGGGTTTGATGCAGGCCGACCACTCTCCGACGTGATTCCAAAACAGACGAACTCGCTCGCAGGAGTAGAAGGTGAGCTCAGCCGTTTTTAAATAACCACAGCTACAAGGAGGAAAATTGGGCATGTTTGCCTGACCCGCCTTGTAATTCAAGCCGAAAAGGGCAACGTGTTCCGTGCAAGCCTTGAAGAAGCTCGAATCTGGCGCCCAATTCCAATACGAGCGAATCTCCTCCATCGACCAACTGAGCCGATACACGAGAGGATCAGAAGCAGATCCACCACTAGATCCCGATACTGTTCATTTCGAGATCGAGAAAGGTCACTGGACCCAGGAAGGATGCGAAGGACCTTACGTCATTCGAAGACGAATGGTACTTCGCCCCTCAGCTTAAGTCGACCTTCAACCTTGGCGTCTGACTTAAGGTATCGCTCGCCTTTCGTCTCCACATCGTGTCCTTTGAGAAGGATCGGCTCATGTAAGCCAGTTTTTCAGCGAACCAGTGGTTCTCCAGATCAGTCATTCCCAGACTCCCATTACGTGGACGTTGACAAGAGAACTGTCGACAGGCGATGGTCCTTCGACCTTCCCAAAAGTAATTTGGAGAGGGATCGTTGTAGCGCCAGTTGATGATTCTTAGGCAGAGGAAGTACAGACAAACTGTAAAGGAATGAGGAGAAGATGTACACGGCGCACACCTCCACCCTGCTCTTTAAGGACAACCACCTTCGAAGCCAGGTAGACACCTGGACATCTACCTTGGCCTGTACCTGCCACCTTTCTTCAACAATGTGATCACGCCCTTAGGGATGCTACCAGGAGTGGCTCCTAGGGCGAATCAGTGAATGAACACATCCGTTAGAATTGGCACAAACATGTGCGGTAGCCTCAAGTACACTTTCTAGAGTAAACCGTCTTGTCATGGCGATTTTTTTAGGCCGATCTGCTTCAACACATCACCAATTTTGCATTCAATAACCAAACCCTCGCAGCTTGCAGCTTCCGCTTCCCGAAGGTGGGAGAAGTCGGCTAAATAGCTGCGAAACTCTTGGTCAGGGAGTTCAAGACTGCGATCAATGCGATAAACGGAAATGCGCCCGAAAGGCCTTGCGCATCTTACGATTCGACCGGAGTACGAGCCCGTCCGAGGAAGTGACGAAATCGATATACCATAAGGTAAATGTTTGCACTTCTCAAAGTGTATTGCATTTCACGATTTCGTTGGGAACTCTTTTTAACCAAGATCTAACTACGTATCCTTTGTAGCGCTTGCTAGCTTCGTGTTAAAGGTCCCGTCCGGCTAATTCTATGTCTAGAGAATCCCCTCTTCCACCGTCCTTAAAAACTTATTTTCTAAATATTTTGCCACCTAAGTTGAGCTAGCAACCGGATTTGATGGCGAAATCTCTAAGCCTATGTTTAAGGGATCTCCACCGCTTTTCCCGGTAACCGCCCTTCACTAACACCTGCTGAACAAAGGATTCCAGCAGCTCCTGGAAATCTCGTATCTCCGATAAGGAGGCATTGAACTTCCAGTAACCGCCTATTAGCAAGCTGCAGTTTGACCCTTACAAGTTTCTGATCAGTCTGCCCTACATAGTGGAAGGTGTGACACGTAACAAAATCACTGTCAGCTCTTCTAACACTGTCCAGATCAAACACATACAGAAGATGAACTATCAAGCCACTTCCACATCTCACTTCTTGTGCGATTCAGACGAAACCTGTCGACCAAGTCATGGCGTGCCATGAAATTGATCAGGCTGCTTTCACACCTTCCCGACCCTCTAACTCCCTTTCCGGCCCAATCTATCTTGGGATCAAGCATCGCATTCCAATGACCCATTAACACTATCGACTAAAAAACAAAACTCTCCTTAAAACGATATTGGGCGCATAAACCGCGACCACCCAGAACTCAAAACTTTTAACGGCAACATCAGTCACGACCAGCCGGCCTACGTCATTTGCACGTACAAGATTTACATCAGCATTAAGGCTGCGTCCAATTAGCAGAGAGTCCACTTAGCAGGTGCGCACACTTGCTCGAATCCCTCTGTGCCTTCGCATTCAAAGTGGCAACGTTTAGAGACATTAAACACACCTACCTTACTCACAGTCGATTACGGCACGAAAATCCTCGGGGTGAGGATGCCGACGGTTTAAAAACGATAACAAGAAAATGTGTTAACGAATAATATATATTTAATATATATGTGTAAACAGGATTTGGCATTAAATAAGCTACAATGGTTGATATGCCATAAAACCAAACCATTCAACTCCAATCAAATCATTAGATTTATATTAGATATGAATATTTAATTGCTAGAATTACAAATATTTCGGTTCAAGCGTCTTGTTGAACTTTCAAAAATTCTTATGAAACATCTCCTCTTTCCGTACTCGATAATCAATATATTAATCTTCTAAAATCCCTCTAGCGCCAAAATTTTTATTTCCTATCGATCTCATTGTCTGGTTGTCTCACAATTGATTTCAATAGTAATACACCGTTGCCGTACATTATTGATCACGATTACGGACGAAATGGCATTAAAAATTTTTTAGACTAGATACAATAATGAGGCTGGTATCAAAATGAAAGACTTTGTGAGAATATGTGGAAAGTAAACATGAAATTTTGAGAAGAAATTAATTTCTTAAAAAGATTGTCAAGCTTATTTTCAAAATTCTCACCGTTTAGAATAGTTTTCCAAAGATTCTATTATCGTTTTCATTCCGTCTACGAAAAAAGATTTTAGTTTGATAATTATCCAACTGCGCGCTGCCACTTGAGCTACGATTTTGAATGAAAAATATTGATCTTTCAACGCTTTTTTCAATTCAGGCAATGTTATCCCGGCAAGTTTTTCTCAACAGCGTTAACTGATGGTCTTTCACTGAAGTCTGAGTGATAGCAAATCTTCTCAAGTGTCCAGGACTCTTCTCAGTATTCTACTGTAGTTTGGAGGGTATCTGCTCGTTCTCTGATTTCCAACTCTCCCAGCCTGCTTACAAAGCCTTTAGGGATCATTCCAAGTGCACCAACTACAATCCATATCACTGTCACTTTCATGTTCTATGGTTTTTTCAGTTCTCTGGCAATGTCAAAGTACTCGTCTCTCATTTCATTTTCTTTGATTTTCACTCTGTAGTCCACCGAAGCGGCAAAATCCACAAGTTTCGTTTTTCTTCTTTTTTTTGTTAGCTACTACTTGATCTATCTTCTGGCCGGGATTTTTTTTTCTTTTGAAAGTTTTTCACACCAGCGTTAGCTGATGGCTTTTCACTGTAGTCTGAATGATAACAAATCTCATCAAGTCTCCAGGACTCTTCTCAGTATTCCGACCGATCTAACAATGCAGTAGTTTGGATGCTCTCTACTCGCCCTCTTATTTCCAAGTCTTCCAGTTCCTGTACCAAATCTTTGGTAATTGTACTGAGCATACCAATTACTACTGGTATCCCTGTCACTTTTATGTTCCAAATTTTTTTCAGCTTTCCTCAACATCTAGGTACTTATTATTATTATTATTATTGGTTTCTTTCGCTACTTAACCGAATCTTTACTATCGACCAAGAAAGAAGGGAGATAGGGATTTTATGTATTCAATGTAATAATGGTTTTTGCTGCATCTTTTGGGTGATATTTTTTACTCACATTGATAATGTTTTCCTTAGGGAAAGAACAGTTCTGCAAAGTGTAATTTTTGTATTCCATATAGGCTTGGACAACAAAGTATCTCGTGATTGTTTTTATCTGTCCTTTTCTCGATTATAATCAATGGCTCTACTATAATTGGCACCATGTTAGTTTAAAGGTGCTACAGTCTTTCAATTTCTATTTTCAGATCTTTGTATTTACTTATTTCATCATATTCTTTGATTATTATTATTATTATTATTATTATTATTTTACTCGTTGTGACTTTTTCACACCAACGTGAAGTCTGAGTGACAGAAAATATCCTTGGGTTAACAGGACCCTTCTCGGTATTCTGGCTGATCTCAGTAATGTGGTTGTTTGGATGGTCTCTGCTCGTCCTCCAATTTTCAACATCTCCAGCACTTTAGCAAGCCTTTGAAGATAATTCCGAGTGCACCAGTTAAAATTGGTATTACCGTCACCATCATGTTCCATAGCCTTGGTCAATATCTAAGTACGAGTCTCTCTTTTTCGTTTTCTTTGATTTTTACTTGGTGGTCCACCTAAACAGCAAAATCCACAAGTCATCAGATTCTGTTTTTTGTTGACCATTGCTAGGTCTGGTCGTCTGGCCGGGATTAGGTGATCTGTTTGTATCACAAAATCCCAGAGAACTTTCTGTGTCTCATTCTCCAGGACGGATTCCGGTTTGTACATATACGACTTGTTCGTATGGTCAAATTTCAATTTCTTGCACAATCCCTAATGAATCGCCTTCCTTCGTTTCTAGTTTTATACTTTTTTTTTTGTTCTAATTTACTTCATTCGCTTATTATGAGATTAATCGTTTCGTTTCTATTATCAAATAAACTACACTAGCTATGCTGTTCCGTATTATCTATTTTTGCTTTATCATAAATGGTTCTTATGGTATTGCTTTGTGTTTCTTTTAGACCTAAAGCAGTTTGCTGACATTCCTTTATTATGATACTTGCTCTGCGATTAACATGTTATCATTTATATCTTCCCTATCTGCTACTGATTAGCAGCTTTTCACGAGATGGTTCAAATCACGTGAAACTTCTCTTCTCCAGCTGCAATCATTCCTACACCAGTTAGCATTTTCCCCTTCTTTTCTACCTCCATTCACCTCTCAAATAAATTTACATTTACCATTCAAAAGAATAAGTACGCAACTCCTACTTCGATAATTTAGCACTAAAACTAAAAATAAAATAAAAAAGAATCACTAACCGGTTATATTCTTCCTCGTTTCAGCAAGCTTTTGACACCAGTATTAGCTGATGGTCTCTCAACGGAACCTGCGAGACAGCAAACTCTTTTCAGTATCCTGGCTGGTCTCAAAAAGCAGTCGCCTGGATCGTCGCAATTTGTCCTCTGATTTCCAACTCTTCAAGTCCCCTTTCCAAGCCTTTGGGGACTGTTTCTTGTGTAGCTTAGGAATTGGTATAAGGAGCTGGTACGCCCTCAGGCATATGTCGGAAAACGCGAAGGTTGATATAGAAAAACAATCTTGACACTTTCGTGTGTTTTTTTTTAGGATTTATAGCTGGCTCGCTACCGTGAATTGTCTGATAAGAGAGTGAAAGACTGGTTAATATTTTCTATTAAAAGTTTGTGGTTTCTCTTGGAATAAAATTTAGGCCTGACTTCCCTCTACACCGATCGCTTCGATTCTGCCCTTTAAAAACAGGTCGTCTACTTACTTTCGCCTGTCTTGTCGGAAGGGAAGAAATATATCCGTTTCCGGTGATTACACACCAGCGCAGAAGATTTGGAAACCCCCGGTTTTTCCTAGTTATCTTTAATTACTGCAGCCATTCACCCGTGATTGGCTGACGTACAATGAGTGTTTTGGCCCGGACGTTCGGAGACTGTCTGCTTTTTATTTATTTATTTTTCAATTTCAATTTTCTATAATTACTTTACACAAGCATGCTAATTACAATTGGTAACACCGTCACCATCATGTTCCAGATCTTTCTAATTTCTCTGATAGGCTCAAATAATTTATTTATAGTATTATTGCCTTTCCCCATTGGGATTGATTGCTTGTATTTCACATTTTACTCAGGTCACCATTTTTAATGAGCAATTGGAGCAGCGCTAATCGGAGCTAGTAAAAATATTCTCTGTGTGACTCGAACTCTCATCTCCTTTTGTCTTACTTATTCATGCCACTTGCTGTACTATCTAAACTATGGGAGCTGTTTTTATTTTTTTATATCATCTTGAATACAATATATTACCAATTCTTTCTAATGTCTTTCAACCGTTTCGGTGCCATGTTGTATTTATTGCTTTTAAGTTCTTACATAAAAATATGTTCAGAGTGTGTTATTCTTATTTTAGATAAAGCATTGTAAGCCATTAAGAATTTTTTGTCTCTGAGTTTCTTTTACCTATCTAGTTTCTGCATTTTTTAATTCTTTTTAGAGAAGATTGTTGTAATGATCATTATTTATTGTCACTGGCGCTTAGAAATAAAGTTTTAATGATGAATTGTTTCTTTCTTAGTCATTACGCTCCAGATTCATCATTAATACCAATAATAGATAAATAAATAAATAAATAAATATTAAAAAAGTGAAAGTTTTTTGGATTGTTGTAGTTTTACGACCTATTAACCCTTTTCGGGTAATTTCTTCGGATATTAAATCAACCGAAAACGGTTGATAAGGCGTAATTAAAAGTTTCTTTTTAAACTACGACGGAAAATGAATAATAATAATTACAAAACCTTCTCCTCTAAAACTAATAAAAACACTGAAACTAGTTAGAGCTAAATCTGAGAGTATAGATAAATTTGAATAAAAGGTTTCTTATTCTTTTCGGATTTTTGATCGCATGTAACCTTGCGCTCTCCTTCTACGTTTTCCCTCGTATTATTTCCTTATTTTGGGTAACTGATTGATTTTAATGGTATATCAACCCATCTAGAGATATCTAAAACCTAGATGTTAGGGAACTGTGTTCAGGGTATGTTCATATTAACATTTTTCATGTAGTTTTTTTTTTCTTAAGAGGATTTTATGCACACAATTCAGTCGAATACTAATAACTTTTAAACAACAGGCATTACCACTCCGGGTCAGAGTAGACCAGTGAACAATGGCAATAAAAATGTACTTCATACTCCCGAGTTTTCCAGAACTGGAATCCACCCATTAGATAAAGCTTATTATCATACTCTGGATACACCTTTGCAAAGGGAGGGTTCTCACCCAACTACAGGGGATGCATTTTGCGCATGCTAAGATATGCTATCACGGTGTCATGATTCAGGATAGGCATCTCCAAAAAAAAAACACATTGAAAGGTCAGCGAATTTTGATTAGCACGCAACTTTCTAGTAGCAGCAAAAATTTGAACTATATTCGGTTCGTGCGTACTGTCCGAATTACCAGAACAGCTGGGAAGCACCTGAGATGTTCATTAGATAATCTTCTAAAATCCGCAGGGCACCAGATGAATTATTTGTCCATTGATCTCATTGCCTAGTTGTTTTGTAATTGATCTGAAGAGCAAGACAGCCTACCGTTTATTATTGATAGCAGTGATGCAAAGCCGCTTCATCACTAATTGTTTAAGTGGTTCCAAATTAGTTTTTAAGCAAGATTCTCTCTGAATAGGTATTAATATGCCAACCAACACACCTTTTCATGATGACTTAGGCCACTGTTTCCATGCGGTGGCTTTTAATCGCTTCGTTCATGATGGCTTTTGTTACTAGGAGGATTACGTATTCGATACTGCACTGTATTATCTCTACCCTCCTCCCATGTTAAATGTTAATCAGTTACTTGTCAAGGCCGAATACAAGTGTTCAGTTCGTGAAAGGATTTAAGCAAGTGTTCATTTCGAGAAAGGATTTTCACTCTAAAAATGAAAAATATATTTATAATTCATATTTGCTGATTAAGCTCTTTACATCTGAAGAAATTTCAAACTTTCTGAGGTTACTCAGTGAAATTCTGAAATATACTGAAATAGATTGTCAAGTAGTTTGAAATAGAACGATTAAAGTATTATTCATACAGTATCGCTCATAGATATGTGCATCACTGTAAATTTCAATTTGTTTTTAGATCTTATTAAGTTTCATATTGTAAATTTTATAATTTCATTTGCTTAATAGTTAATGAATAAGTGTACAAATGCCGCTGTACATAAGTTGTTTAGTTGAAAAGTGCTTTTACGAGAAATCATCAAGAGTTTACGGGCTCAATCCCAACAACAGGTAAGAATGACAAGGAATGCTTATTACAATTTAACACATGTATCCTGTCATGGTTAACAGAATTGGAAAAATCTTCTCCCGTGGATTAAATAAAATGTTTAGTCAGAGATTCTATGTAGGTTCCCAAGTTCGACATGATATACCTGAAGAAAGCCAAAGGATATACCAACCAAAACGTCATGAGTGTAACAATGAAGATGAAATCAATATTCCGAATATTGTAAGTGGTAAAAGTTATCAACCTTCATTTAAGAAATTTAGACAAAAAGTATATTTTACTTTTATTTACTTGACAGTATTGAAAAGTATGTCTATCAAAAGGTTTTATCCATGAAACACCGACTCCACCTCTGCAAACGTGTACCCCAACGAGTGCCCTAGATATGACAATCTGATGGTGAGGTTCCAGTGATGCTGGAGCTCGGGGAAATGCGGAGCATCCCTTTATTGCCATCGCTTCCTGGTCCACTCTGGCCCGTATTGGTAGCATCTGATAGGGCCCTTTCTATCCGTCAAATAGAACTAAAATACGTACTTGCCATAAACTGAATTGTTTAAAATTGAACTGTTTTGACATTTAACTGTGTATGGACAGAAACTATACATATACTGAACTGAATAGGTTAAATCAGAGCTGTTTGACTAAACTGAATAGATTGAAATATGAATGTTTTGGACAATCAAACTGTGAGCTCATGTTTAACTGAATTATTTGAAACAGAACAGCGTAGTTATATAAAAATAGATTTTGTATTAATTAACATATAAAAATTGATTTGCCATAAAACCCAAACAACCCACCAACCAACCATGAATCCGGTGGATGTGCATGTGGAATTCATGTAAAGGAAATATCGATACAATAAAAGAAACCTACCTTGTTGACATGATGTCTAAGGAGACAATACTCCAAGCCATGTTTGTCTGATGTGATATCACTTGAGATGAAGATATCGAATTGATTAAGGTGTGCGAACATCAACAAAAGAGAACCATAACAGTGAAATCACCTCTAAACTACCATTGGCCTAAAACATTTAGATTTCTATTGATACATTTTAGCATATGAATGGATATAGAAAATTCAGATTGTAAATATGTTTTCTTCTTGCGCATCTAAAAAGTTTGTTTAAGGTTTGTTTTTTGATATACACGAGACGAAATCGGAGAATATTTCAACTTGAATCAATGGAATCCATACAAACAAAACGACGCAATGATAATATATATATATATATATATATATATATATATATATATATATATAATGAATTCTTTGAGGGCGTAAAAGGTGTTGCTTTGCTTGCAGCAACGAGTGAATATAATATTATGATCCTGTTATTAATATATATATATATATATATATATGTGTGTGTGTGTGTGTGTGTGTGTGTGTGTGTGTGTGTGTGTGTGTGTGTGTGTGTGTGTGTGTGTGTGTGTGTAAACGCACGCCTTCGAGGGAAGGTTGCATAGCAGGCATCCAGTTCATAATAATATAGCAGATATCTCATAAGAAAAGGAGGTACTACGAACTTTGCTGGGCCAATTACCCACGAAATTTTCGCTTTTCTTATTTATGTCACGTGATGGCTCACGGAGACGAGGAGGTGGGAATGATACTCCCCCCTCCGTTGAACTAACATTATCTAGGAGTCAAGAAGTGACCGTTAGGAGAGAATGTGGGTCACGCAGATGTTCGCACCTAAGTGACCTTGGGTCGCCGGACATCGGAAGGGGAAAGAGAAAATGAAGCCAAATGATTGGCGGGGACCCCAAACGGAAGTGGAGTTCCCTTCCCCTCAGCGGAAGTAAATACAAAAAAAAGGTAGTTTTTTGGAGCAAGTCTCGTGGCAGACGGACGATAGCCATTTTACTCCGGGCTAAAGACAAAAGACTAACTGAGACATGAAGGACTCCAAAATCCTCCAAGCCAGTACTAAAAACAGAACAAAGTCTATTAGCCCGTGAAAAAAGAAAAATTCTCCAGTGGGACCCCGTCAAAAAAATAAGATAAGTAACTTTGGGACATTTTCCCTTTACACCCAAATTTTGTTTACCACTCTCTCTCTATTTGAAAAAGGATAAAAGCCAAGAAAAGACATTTATATTCGTGGACTATCCTATTATATGTTTTTGACACTTTGAAAGTAAATATATATATAACCGTAGTAAAGAACCTATGTATTTTCATTTTACCATGTCGTCTATGTTATTATTTCATGCTTTCCTTTCAGCTTCTATTCGCCTTACATTATCTTGCTTAGAACTGTCCTATTAATTCCTAAAGTATCACACGGGAAACCGGAGTTGCCGACTACTACAACAACATTAATATTATTACAACTAAGACCTATAGGCCCGTATTCTTCTATTATCTAAGGGAAAGAAGTTTAGCGGCCTGGTGGGTGTGTGATAGTGTGAAATTTTGGACCCCTTTGCCAGCGGTGGCCCGTCTGGCCCTAAATTATTCCCTCACGTAATATGCCAGTTCTTATCTGCCTGAGAAAAGAACTCTGAACAGGACTTATTTCTGCAGGGGATCAAGTGCCAACCTGCCCCGTCTTCACACGTGCGAAAATAAAGTCCCATTTAGGGATTTTAGACAATTTCCCCCCACAGACCTAAAATGGTGTCTCGTCCGGAAATATTTTAATCTTTAATTCCCGACCTCATGCAGACTAAAAATGGGGGCTCACGTCCGGGATTTAATATTATAAATAATATTTATTGCTAGTAGTCGTGTGACAATTCCTGCCGTCTAAATCTACCCTGGGAGACCGTGAAAGAAAAAAAAGGAATATTGTTGAGACAGTCAAATTACTTGTTGATATAACTGTTTGGGAAAATTAAAAAAAAAAAGAAAAAATGGACAAAATAGAGAACTTTTTAAAAGAAGCCTCCATGGAAAAGTTGGAGAAGCTGAGAAAAAGCGAGATAATAAAAATTGGCGAGAAGCTTGAGTTAAATGTTGAAAATTCTATGAGGAAACATGAACTCGTTATAAAAATAGCAAGACACATGGTCGACGAAAATGTTTTCGAGGAAGCAGTATTAGAAGAGCTACCAATGGAAATGATAAGAATGACTCCAGAAGAAATTGAACTGGAGAAAATTAAAATACAAGCACAAATGGAACTACAGAGAAATAAAATGGAACTGGAGAAAATAAAAATTCAGCAAGAAACAAGGCTGCGAGAAGTCGACTTGGCAATAAGAGGACGCAAAAAAAGCCATGACAGTTTTGAAGTAACGAAGCAAGCGAGGCTAGTCCCAAAATTTGAAGAAGCCAACGTGGACGGAAACTTCGCACATTTTGAGCGAACCGCGCTAAATCTTGGATGGCCGAAAGAATGCTGGTCGATGCTACTCCAAACTGTGCTGACAGAAAAAGCACAGAGAGCATATGCAACTCTGCCCACAGAAAATTGCGCCGACTATGATTTGGTGAAAGCAGCGGTTCTTAAAAGCTTCGAGTTGGTTCCAGAAGCTTATAGACAGAAATTCAGAACACAGAGAAAAACTGAAAACCAGTCTTATGTGGAATTTCTGAGAGAAAAGGAGAACGCGCTGGATAAGTGGTGTGACTCTAAGAGGATAGACGGAGATGCTGAGAAACTCCGGCAGCTAATATTAGCTGAAGAATTTTTAAACTGTGTGCCAGAAGAAGTCAGGGTTCACCTAAGTGAAAGAAAAACTGACGTGACTTATGAAATGGCCGCACTAGCAGACGAATACATCCTCACACACCGAAAAACAAAGGAAAAACCGTACACGGGAAGTAAAGTGAAGTTTAAAGCTGAGTTAAGACCTAAGGAAGAAAATAGAAGGACCTTCCAAAGTAGCAGCAGAACAGTGGTCTGCTACAAATGCGGAAAGGCTGGTCACATAGCCATAAGGTGTCAGCTTGGAAAAGGTCCTGAAAGAAACCAGACCCAGCCGAGAAAACCTCAAGGAGCTGTAACAACACCTAGAGGGAACCAATCCTATCGACCCTGGACGAAGAAAGGGATGATAAGAGGCCCACATGGAGGGCCAGTGAAAGTCTCAATTTTACGAGATACCGGAGCATCTCAGTCGTTACTTCTACGAAGTAAATTACCTAAAGGGGTAATAGAAGCAACACGTGAGACTGTGATGATAGAGGGTATCAGCGGAAAGAGGGTAAAAATACCGCTGTGTAAAATAACCCTAAAGTCCCAGTGGAAAAATGGACCAATTAAAGTTGGTGTGGTAGAGAAGCTACCCATGAAAGGAATCTCCCTCATACTGGGAAATGAAGTAAGAACAAAAAAGTGTAACCCGTGTAAGATGGCGAAAATAAGCGCCATAAATGAAGAAAGAAAGATGGCGAGGATGAACTCCAAACATGGAAAGAAGTTGGCGAAAATGAGCGCCAAAAATGAAGAAAAAAAGATGGCGAGAATGAACGCCAAACATGAAGACAAGATGGCGGCTGAGCCACGTGGGCGACGCAAACGACATAGTCGCCCGCAAAGTGAGAAGGTGGAAAGGAAAGAAGTGAACCTTCCACCCCTCAATAAACAAGAAGATAAAAGGACCAGTCGTCAGAGAAAAGATGAAGGTCCAACGAATAATGGGGATAAATTCCCTAATACTTATCGAGAGGATAAGAGAAAAATAAGAGGACCCTCACACAGGGCTAAGAAAGAATTTAAGAAGGGCGACGAAGTCCTGCTACTCTCCGCAAATAAGGGACCACACTGTGGTGGACGATATGTAGGTCCCTACGTAATATCACAGAGAATAGACAAGAGGACATATAGAATTGATACCAACGAGGGAAAGAAGAAGACACAAGTGTGTCACACAAACAAATTGAAGAGATATGTCCGTCGAGAAGGCCAACCTCGAAAAATTGAGAACTCGGCAATGCCGAATAAATTCGAGGAAAAATTAGGCCAGTTGTCTGTTTCAGAGAGAGAGGGCTTAGGAAAATTAATAAAAAAGTACCCAAGTTTATTTCTCTAACGCCCCACGAAAATGTAGTAGCAGAACATTCTTTTCATAGTTGTTGAGAGAAAGAAAGAGAGAGAGAGAGAAACTAAAGGAATTTTCTTCCCCCCAGAGCTTAATAATTAAGCTTATAAAATCGTCAAAAGTTACGAAGAAAGAAAGAAAGAAAAAGGGAGTTACCTCCTCAAGGTTTGAAATATGATACGGCCAAAAGCCGAGAGAGAAAAGGAAAGAAAGGAAAACAAGATTAAAGAAAAAGAAAAGGGACAGAGAGAGAGAAAGAAAGAGAAGAGAAATTGTTTTCCCCCATAGTGAAAATTAGGAAGGACGAAAAAAAGGAAAAGGAAAGAATTCGTCAAAGCGTGAAGAAGAAAGGGGATGAAAGAAAAGTAAAGTGAGAAAAAAAAAAATGAAAGAAAAGGAGAAAGAACAGTGAATTGAATTGCCTTTTTTTTTCTATGATATTTCTATTCATCCCCTTCCTTCTCTTAAGTGGGGAGGTGTCACGTGATGGCTCACGGAGACGAGGAAGTGGGAATGATACTCCTCCCCCGTTGAACTAACATTATCTAGGAGTCAAGAAGTGACCGTTAGGAGAGAATGTGGGTCACGCAGATGTTCGCACCTAAGTGACCTTAGGTCGCCGGACATCGGAAGGGGAAAGAGAAAATGAAGCCAAATGATTGGCGGGGACCCCAAACGGAAGTGGGGTTCCCTTCCCCTCAGCGGAAGTAAATACAAAAAAAAGGTAGTTTTTTGGAGCAAGTCTCGTGGCAGACGGACGATAGCCATTTTACTCCGGGCTAAAGACAAAAGACTAACTGAGACATGAAGGACTCCAAAATCCTCCAAGCCAGTACTAAAAACAGAACAAAGTCTATTAGCCCGTGAAAAAAGAAAAATTCTCCAGTGGGACCCCGTCAAAAAATAAGATAAGTAACTTTGGGACATTTTCCCTTTACACCAAATTTTGTTTACCACTCTCTCTCTATTTGAAAAAGGATAAAAGCCAAGAAAAGACATTTATATTCGTGGACTATCCTATTATATGTTTTTGACACTTTGAAAGTAAATATATATATAACCGTAGTAAAGAACCTATGTATTTTCATTTTACCATGTCGTCTATGTTATTATTTCATGCTTTCCTTTCAGCTTCTATTCGCCTTACATTATCTTGCTTAGAACTGTCCTATTAATTCCTAAAGTATCACACGGGAAACCGGAGTTGCCGACTACTACAACAACATTAATATTATTACAACTAAGACCTATAGGCCCGTATTCTTCTATTATCTAAGGGAAAGAAGTTTAGCGGCCTGGTGGGTGTGTGATAGTGTGAAATTTTGGACCCCTTTGCCAGCGGTGGCCCGTCTGGCCCTAAATTATTCCCTCACGTAATATGCCAGTTCTTATCTGCCTGAGAAAAGAACTCTGAACAGGACTTATTTCTGCAGGGGATCAAGTACCAACCTGCCCCGTCTTCACACGTGCGAAAATAAAGTCCCATTTAGGGATTTTAGACAATTTGCCGTCACACTTAGAAAACCATTTTAACATGGGCTGATCGTTGTTTTAAAAGTATCTGCACTTACTCAGTTAATTGAATAAATTGTGATATCCAACTTATTTTCACGTGCATTTCCATCATAGAAACAATGGTTTACAATTTGAAACTCTCTAATTCAGAAATATTCTTGTACTTAAATAATAGAGGAAAACTTGAAACTTTTCCTTGAAATATTCAATACATGACTGAACAGTATATCTTTGTAAAATATAATAAGAAAATTAAACCCATCTATTTATTGATTTATTTTTTTATTTAGATCGACATTTAAAAAACAATGGTCTTTGGTTTGGTTTGGTTTTATGGCATATCAACTATTCTGGGCTGTTTTCACTTATATATTAGATATATGATTTCTAAACACGTTTTGTTGATACACAAAGTTAAATGATCAAACACTTCTATTTCTGATAATTTGATTTAACATAAGTCAACTAATTCAAATGTTTCCAAGTATTCCTATGTACCACTTACAACAAAACAGTTCTATTTCTAGCAATTCAATTTAGCATTATTCAATTATTTGCACTCAAATTAATAGTCAAACAGTTCTATTTGACTTATAGATCTATAGATAGAACCCTATCAGGTGCTACCACTCTGAACCAGCGTAGACCAGGGAATCATGGCAATGAAGGGGTACACATCATTCTCCAAAGCTCATAATTAGATTGTTGTCATATCCAAGATACTTGTTGTGGTGGTGGGGGTCTTACTCCTCTGTAGAAGTGCAGTCGGTGTATTCTACAGCCCTCCCAGCCAGCTGGGCTATTAATAAATATGAATTCATTGAAATATCTATATTGTTAAGTAGGTGTTTCTAATGAGTTCTGTCTTCTTAATTTTTCAAACGGTCCAAGTGAATTCGAATAATGTATAGACAGCTCTGTTTAATATATACATGGGAGCTTAATGCGTACTCAAGGTTTGAGTACTACTCACATACCAGATATCCAGTACTGGAATCTCCTCATCAGATGCAGTTTAATGTCATACTCAGGGAATCGCTTTATGGCAGGGAAGAGCTTATGCTTCACCGATCAGAGAATACAGTCAGCGTATTTTTGCCCTACCCACTAGCCAGTTGTATTTCTGTTGAGTTCTTGTTTTTCCATATATATGTATAAAGGTATATATAAATATGTGTGTTGGAGGTGTTCTTTCGCTCATGTCAAAGAATCTAATTCTTTTCGATGTGATGACAACTCTGTAGATAATGGAGATGTGTATTACTCTTATAATTGCTGTATTTTTTTTTTTTTTTTTGCAAATTAATTCGATATTTGCCTCCTAGTGTATTTAGCTCAAAACGATCGATTTATTTTCCTGTAATAGAGCTGAGATTTGAAATGGTCAAATCTGTCTTCATAAAGAAACGGGCGTCGTATCACCAAATAAATGAAACAATAGATTTTATGCTGTGTCAAAGTAGCAATCTCAGTCATATGTAATGATTCGCGCTTTGAGACACTAGGTAAATTGATTTGGGGAAATAGAATTGATTTAAGAGGGGAGTCCTTGCAGTATAGTGACTAACGTGCTGGGCGGTGACGTTATAGTTAATAAATTCTAACCCCAGTCGCGCTTTTACGTTCACTTACGGAATAATACCCCCGGGAAAATTATGAATATCCTTATCCCACCCTCCAGCTATGAGTTGTATAGTACCACAATTGTTTCTTTACATGGATAGCTTTCGTATTAAATGAATCATGAAGGTTGATATGACATTAGACAAAGAAACCAAACCAAAATTGCGCGGACCGTAAAGAAATATATATTTGAAGAAGGAAATATTTCTCCAAATCAAAATGTAACTGTTTTGTATATTCATGGTTCATTTTTCCGCAAAAAAAAATTCTATCTGTTTGAAAAAACACGTGTACATACGCACATAAATGCATACACACAAGCATAATACATACATACATAAATTATTCTAGCTCCATTTACACTTGCAAACAACCCCTGATGATGGCCTATGAAAAGTCTGAAAGCTCTCGGAACAATTTCGGTAAATTCATCTCCCAACTACAACCTAAAACCAAAACCCTTATCAGGAAACTTGAAAGGATCCTAATAAGATTATATAGACAAAATTTGTCTTTAATATTTAATCAAACATGCTCAAAGGACTGCTCCCCAACCACACACACACACACTCACACACATATATATATATATATATATATATATATATATATATATATATATATAAATATATATAATGTTCAGACATACACATATGTATGTATATATTTGTTGTCTATGTGTGTGTGTGTGATGGGAAAGAAATAATTTAACTTTTAAGATTAAATGACATATATCGGAACCACTGAATTCAATGAAAAAAATAAAGTTTTAGTAGGTCAGGTCGGTTGAGTTTAATGGCATATCAATTTTATTAGGTTATTTAATTCCAAATCCTGTTTATACATATATCAAATATATATGATTTATTAACATAATGTTTGTAGGTAACATTCCTAAGTATACCAGAGCTGAATTATTTAGCACACAGTTGAATGGTTTCAAATATTGCTATTGAACAAAAATAATTCAATTTAGTATTAATTCTTTGTTCCCCATTATTATATGTTTTCAAATATTGCTATTTAAGTTTAACAATTCAATTTAACATCAGTCATTTGTTTACACACTGATAAATGGTTAAACAGTTCTATTTGGCCCTGAGATGGGACCCTAACAGGTAATATCACTCTGGGTCCTTGGACCTGATAGTAATGCAATGAAGAGCACTCTCCAGAAAGCTCTAGAACTGGATTTTGTCCATTGGATAGTTCAGTGTCATATTCAGGAAACTTGTTGGGGAAGTCTTACCCCTCTGCAGAGATGCAGTCGGTATATTCAACAGCCTCAGCTGGCTGGTATTTACAACTCAGAGTCAGATTGAACCCAGGCGTAATAGCAATGAAGGTGTACTCCACGTTCCCCACTGCTACAAGACTGGAGCGTCACCCTCAGATGACGCAGTCAGTGTATTCTTCAGCCCCCACCCCAGCTGACTGAATTGTAAATGAATAAATGGTATAACCATATCCCCATCTTTATCAACACTGTCACAATGTTTAAACATATATGACAGGTAAACGACTACAATGGAAAATCTCCCAATATAAAATAGGATATTGTTGGTAAAAAAACTTAATCTTATAAAGAAGGTTATAATAGTTGCAGATTTTGTCTGGGAGAAAAATTATGTATTATTGAATATACCGAAAATAATAAATTCCTGAATTAAAAAATGAATAGTGTTGGGTATCACCTACCTTTTCAGCATAATGAGCTGTTCCATCTGCCATATATGGCAGTAGCGGAGATCAATCTGGAAGGAAAAGCCCACGAGTCAGACCAGAAGGGCCGTTCCTATTGTTGAAGTATATCCTTACTCTATCGCTAATCCTATGTTCTTATTACTAACAGTCTCTCTCTCTTGTAAATACTCTTTCCTGTAAATATAACTATTTTCCTCACATATCGTGGTTTGTCTTATTATTACTACTACTTGTGTTCACTAACTAGAACACAACTAATAGATTTCTAAGTGTTAACATATTAGGAGATTTATTCTGTGTAATTCACTAACATATTTATAACATATTACTACCTGGATGCTATAATTTCTTTTCCTATATTTAGACTGTCTAAAATCAATAAATTATGTTTTTCTTTTTCTTTTCATTCTTTTTTTTTTTTCGTCTACGTGTCTCTAGAACCAACATCACACCACGTGACAATTCCAAACGTTATAAATACGGTTGGTTATTTATTTTTTCTCATATTCCCATCAGGGGCTCCTCAGGTAGTGTAATGATTAGCAAGCTTGATTAGCATGCCTGCAAGAGTGAGTACGAGTCTCACTGTGTGCCTCATTCATTTGGCCTTGTGCCAAATCTAAGCAAAATGTTTAGTAAATTACTATTTCCATCGGATTGGCTCTTCAGCTCGAATAATAGTTAGCAAGCTAGTACTAGCAAACCTACACGTGTCCCATTCATACGAGATTGTGCCACATCTGAACAAAATGCTAAGTAAATTACTATTTCCATCAGATGATTGTGTAAACCACAAAAAGTTTTTTAAGTAAAGGACACGATTTAGATATTTCGGGGTTTTAACCAGATATGCCATAAGAATATCGAGCGCTTATTTAATCATTTTTTTTTATTTGCTTATCTATTTTTATTTGGCATTCGTGGTGTTATGGTTATGGTAGGAAATGGAGACGGCGACACAAGTTCAAATCCTGAACAACACTGTTAACATTTTACTTATCTTTAATACACTCGGGAAAGGAATGAATCCAACAATTCCTCTTCCAGATAGGGGTAAATAGTAGGGCATACCGGGACCTTTAACCTTGGTAGGGCAACTAGTATATGAGAAAAATGGTTTGAAACCCGTTAAACTCGACGTGCTTCTCGTGTTGAGAGGTCTGTATATATGTATATATATAATTTAGAGTGCAATGAACCACATATCTGACCTTGAGCTAAAAATGCTAGATTTTCTTAAAAACCATTTAACGTGATGTCTTTGACCCGAAATATGAGGCATACAGTGTAAAGCAAAAACGAAAAGAGCACAATATGAAATATCGGTAAAGTAAAATAGCTTTCAATACGGAATATCGGATTTACGATTTCTAAGATTTCAGAAACTAAAAAACTGTTAAAAATGTTTACGTCAATGAAAATTGTAAATCCAAAATGGAAACAGCATATGATCAAATATTCACCCGAAAGAGGTTCCTTAGCGGTTTTTTGAACAATTTTTTTGTTTTTATTTTCACCCGACTCAACTTGAAAGTATCTCCAATGGGAGCAGAGTAAATTGCTGAGAACAGTCCATGAAGACAAATCTAATGAAAATGTAGACTAAATAATCAAACGAAGTACATTTCTTGGTTGATTTTCATTTAATTCTTATTTGATTAACTTGTAAACAAGAACAAATCAGATGGTGTAAGAAAATCGTTCACTAGAATGACAAGATATTCATGAGACTGGCTATTTTTTTAGGCAGGAAATCCTAAAAAACTAATCAATATCGACTTTAAAAACATGTGAAAACACTGAATACATGTTTACTTCTTTGAAATAAAATCCTGCTAAGTCATTTTGTGTTTGGTTAAGTATCACGAAAATTGAGCACAAGATCAAATGTGCATTCAATTTGGCTGGTATTTTCTCTATATTTTAAACCGTCATTTCTAAAGGATGATAAAATTTTAAAATTTTCATTCCAGAAGAAGCCCTACAACAGGTTTTGATAAACCAAATGAAAGTTGTGCAAACAGGAGACTTCCAGTATTTTTAAAGTCCTTGTTGGTGTGAGACTTTACGAGAGAACTATTCAAAAAGAGATAAATTTGATTTATTTCATAATATATGTTACCCAATTAATCTTATAACTTCCCAGATGGACTATGCATTCGGCTGAATCCTAACTAATTTCCGTTTCAGTAAAATAAAATTTACTAAAAAATAATTGAACGATGAATTAATTCCAATTGATAATATATTCAAAAAGGGTCATTATTTGATTAATATTTCAAAAAGAGTCATTATCTGAGTAACATTTGAAAGAGGTTTATTATTTGAGTAGCATTTAAAAAAAGGGTCATTATTTGGGTAACATTTCAAAAAAGGTCATTATTTGAGTAACATTTCCAAAAAGGTTCATTATTTGAGTAACATTTCAAAAAGAGTCACTTTTGAGTAATATTTCAAAGAGGGTCATTATTTGAGTAACATATGAAAGAGGGTCATTATTTGAGTATCAATTCAAAGAGGGTCAATATTTGGGTAACATTTCAAAAAGGGTCATCATTTGAGTAACATTTGAAAGAGAGTCATTAGTTCAGTAACATTTCAAAAAGGGTCATTATTTGAGTAACATTTCAAAAAGGGTCACTTATACAATTCGCAATGTGTATCCCCAATGTAACAGACTTGATAAAAAAAAAAAAGAATGTAGGCTTAAACATCAAGGAGGTTTTCTTTCAAAATAAACTTTATGATCGATGCGCTTAAATCTACAAGGAAGTATTTAACGTAATTGTTACTTTTTACCTTCACTCATATCTAACTCAGAAGGAGGGATCATGTTTTCCTTAATCTACACAATATTACAGAAAAAATAATCGGAAAAGTTCTTCGTTGATTACAATCATATAGATTTGTGTTAACTAACGAACAATCACTTTCCTGTAGATGTCTTTTCAAAAACTAAAATGATAAATTCAGATCTTAAAAAGTTATGAGTGCACATTTATTCTCATGGGAAGTTTATGTGGAAAAGAAATAGGAAATGCATAGGTTCTATGAACGTACTGTCAATGGAATGCTACCAAGAGTATTCCGATAAAAACAGTTCTCTCACTCCCTCTCTGTCGCTCTATCTCTCTCTGTGTCTCTCTCTCTCTCTCTCACACACACACACTGATCGAGGGATTGATATATCTTGTGATGAGAAGATAGATGGATATCAATACATTGATATAGAAATAAAAAGACTTGAATGAATGGGAAAATAAAACTGAATAAGAAAGAAAGAAAGAAAGAAAGAAAGAAAGAAAGAAAGAAGAAAGAAATTGTAGTACATTGAAGTGAATACATCACGCTAACATGATAGCGTTCTAAAGTTAACCACAAATTCTGAACGCGTGGATAGGTATACAGAAAGACGGATATATACAGAATAAGATCATTATCATTAAATCATGCTGGAGGTGCCCGTGGTATAATGGTTATCGTTGCAGGAAATGGACACGGCGACACGAGTTCAAATCCTGGACGAGACCGATTGCATTTCACATAGCACTAATACCCTTGGGAAAGGTATGAATCAAATTATTCTCCCTCCAGCTATGAGTAAATAGTAGGGCAGACTAGGTTCTTCATTCTAGGAGAAGGAAAACTCTGAATTCAAACCTGTAAAACTTCGCTTAAAAATTGACCTTTTGTCATATCCTGCCCGAGCGGAGGGGTTGGGTAAATATGATTAAATCATGCTGATTGAACGGAATTCGCAGACTCTCTCTCTCTCTCTCTCTATATATATATATATATATATATATATTTGTGTGTGTGTGTGTGTGTCCCTATCATCTATCGCTCTTTGTTGGTCCTCCAAAGTGCATCAAGTGTCCGCACAGGGTTGATGTATGTAAATCCTTGCTAGTTTGCGAACATCGCCATGACCTTTAGAGAACGTCGCAAGTGAGTTCGTCCTTATTTCTCGTGCAGTGCCCTGCATGTCTTGTTCGTCTTATTTGGATCGTTTGTTAGATGAGAGGCAAGTGGCCACACAGCAACTGTTTTAAGGCATGTTTCGTCCAAGATTTATTCAAAACAGCGAGTAGCATTCTTGTATGGTTACTATCAAGCTTTGTCTCCATGTGTTTCACTAGCGCCCCTGTAGTGCATCCATATAGATGTTTGACACAGCTACAGCTAGGAGAAATCCAGTCTTATTTTATCAGAGACAGATTTTTATATAAGATAGATAGATAGATAGATAAATAGATAGATAGAAGTTGAAGTATTATACGTGCTTTTTAATTTTTTAACACGAGGTGCCAGAGGAGTACAATCAGGTTTTTTATATAAGATAGAGAGATAGATAGATAGATGTTGAAGCATTATTCGTGCTTTTTAAAATTTGAACAAGAGGTGCCAGCGGAGTGCAATCAGTTTCTTAAAACAGAAATCTTACTGTAGCAGGTTAATCGGAATCAAAGTAAAAAAAAAAGTATTGAATGTTTATTTTCGGAATGAAATTATAGTAAAAGGAAGAAGACAATTGGAAAATCTCTTGTTTCAAATTTGGATCACAGAAATAAGTCTGAATTCTCTCTTTTTGACAAATAGACTATACTTGTAGCGAAACATTTTAAATAACTACGAAAACGAAGTCTTAATACAAGCAAACACTTACCCATTAGCAGTGACGGAAATAGACATATACAGATGGAATCCTATTGAATCCAATAAAGTATAGAAAGAAAGAATGAAAGAAAGATAATAACTGTAAAAGATAGATAGATAGATAGATAGATAGTGAATCAGTGAGTCAGTGAGTGAAAGCGGAACACATTGACATGGGTCTATATATGCACACTTATGAAATGGAAATAAGATACGAGAACAAATTTGTTGAAGTATTCATATCTTTATTATTACGTCTCACCCTTTATGCGCTTTATCATCTGAACGAGATTCGTCAATGATTTGGAAATAACTTTTAATTTTAGGATAAATTAATGTTGGAGAACGTCGAAACTGTCTATGATATCGTCATGGAAACCTAGTTAGGATCACTTCGGTTTGAAATATCTCAAATAAGCAAATATATATATATATATATATATATATATATGTGTGTGTGTGTGTGTGTGTGTGTGTGTGTGTCCTCGGAAAAGGGCGTAAAATACAAAACAATGTATATATATATATATATATATATATATATATATATATATAGATATTGTATCCGATGTAATCTCGTTTTATCAATCAAGCAACGGACTGATTTTTAAAATATATCAAGGTTTCGTGCATGATCAATATTAAAACAAATAAATACTTTTACTTAATTTAGCATAGGTTAGAATAACAAAAACTTATCCCTAACATTTACTAATTTTAATAAATCACTTCTTTATTATTGCTAACAATGTTCTTTACACACAACCATATTTTCAAATGCTTTTATTTGAAACATGAATGACGGTCCTGGGTATAATGTTAAAATTTTTTTTTTTATTTCCCACTTTTAAAGTTTCCTCCAAATTAGTGGTCCTGATTATGTTGCCATGGCATCATGAATAGTTGTAACGGTGTCCAGCTATTTTTTCCAAAAATTATCTTTCCAAATTATTATCTAATGAAGCAAGTAAAGAATGATCGCTAAAAATAAATATATAAACGCTTTAAATTGTTTTTCATCATTTTCTTTTCTTATTTCTCCAACATTTCATTAAATATTCTAACCGTATATTTATTCAGAGATATTAGCAACTAAAATAGATTGCTTGAGAGAATAGCTGTGTCGATGAATGATGAAAATACAGATAAATACTGACATATGGACAGATTTGACCTAAGGAAGAAAGAAAAAAAGTTGAAAGAAAACAGTAAAGGAAGATATTTATGAGAAAAAGAATATTCGTACATATACTGTCTGCAACTAATATCCGCAGATGATATTTTTAAAAAGCAGACGAACTTACTAGTAAGATAAAATATTATTTTATTGATGGCTACTTTTTTTATGCTTAAATGAATATTTCACTCGATTTAATAAATCACACGATCGATAATAAGTTGATTCAGCCATTCAATCGGTTAATTTAGCGATTTTTTTAAGTCCATCAATTCTATTCTCGAGGATCAATTAGAATATTTGAAGTTTTCTCTTTAATTAGAGATTTATTTGTCAAATACATTACAGCTTTATAGATTAAACACAATCTCATAGTATTAATCACAAAAATCACTGGACTGTAAAGTGAAACAATTCTCACTTGAGAGAAGATTTTAAGAAATACAATGTTATATAATCATGTGTTTCGGGTGGAAAATAAACATAAAAACCGCTTCATAAAAAAAGATGTCTTTACATTCCGTTTCTTTTTTTTATGTTTAAATACAGTAAGACTTCGCTTTAAGTCATTTTGGTCAACATCAAATCCGCCTTTAAGCTACTTAACGAAACAAAATTTCGATTCAACAAATATCATTACGTTCGATATTACATCACTATGCAACGTCACCAACTTAGAATAACCAAATTCTCCCTTAAAAATATATTTAAAATAAATATGATGAATAAAAATTAACAATGAAATATTAAAGTTGCCTCGAATCGTCTTCAGACCACGGCGCGATATGCATCAAGTTGGATTTGGTCGAAAATGAGAAAGTATTCAGCTCGAAGGTAATACACGCGGAACCACCTTTCCCGTGTGATTACGTAAGAAACGGTTACTGTAAACGCGTAATAACCGCTGAAAGTAAACGCGTTTTTTAAATCACAAACAGCACTCAGAAAATGAAGATTAACGTCCAATATAGTCTCTGCATTTAATTGATCTGGCGTATATATATATATATATATATATGATTCTCTTAATACCCTGTCCGGTGGCAAAAGCTGCTTGGTAGCGCCAGGGGTGGCAGTACCGCCTTGAGCTACCGAAACTGTGTTATCACCCCTGGATGGCGGCTGATGAGGACATGGTATCGCACGTGCTTTCACACGTTGTATGATGAAAAAAAAAATTGAAAAGAAACCAAAAATCGTTTAAAATATAATAAAAACACGTTAGAAATGTATATACAATGCAATAAAGTATTTACACAGAAAAGAATTATGCTATTGCGTAATTCAACCTTCTTTATTCATTTTATTTATGTTTTGCAAATCAAAAATTAAATCTTCCTTAAATTATTTATTGCCGTCCCGAGTGTGATGTTCTTCCACAGATTACTTACCCTAATTCAAAGATGACTGTCATCATACTTAAGGTATTTTTAAGAATATAACACGTGGTAAATAACAAATTGAACTCCTTAGTCTTTAAAAATAGGTGTAAAATGGGTTTCCCCTGCTTTTAAGGTTTATAGATAGTCATATTCTTTTGCAAGTTATTTACGCTAGTTTTACGGTCTTTGTTTTCATTTTATGGCAATTCGACCGGTTTACATTAAAAATCGAGTTATGATACGGTTTTTGGAAACAATCAATGACGTACGAGTTTATGAGTGTATATAATTATAATTACAAATATAGTGAGCTTCAAATAGGGTCGAACTTGGTTGACAGCTGAAATCCTTTCTACACATGGAATTGACATTGCTTCTTAAATCTTCCATACACATCTTTATGCTTTTGTATCACCTATTCATTTTCACTCTCTTCCTACGTGTCTTTTAAAAGTGCATGTCGCTACCATGAGTTTATCACTTTCAACTCAATTTGCTAGCTCCCATCTCTCTTAAACGTCCTTCGACCGACATTCGACGTATTCTTTCTGTTTTAATTCTTATTACGTGATTTTGGGTTTAAGAGGGGTTAGCGTCCAACGTCAGAGAGTGTCAACCATCTCCGTGTTAATAAGTGCTAATACCGTTTTTCCGCACATCTATATATGTCCCAGTACCTTTTGCAAGTTCTGCTATAGCGTTATTTTCTTAGTCATCAGTTACAACTCTTTCCCATGATATATTATAAAGTCTTTAAACATAATATATATTCTTCAATACCGAAATTACGAAGGGTCCTAATGTCGAATAGTTTTCACTGAAAAGAACAGTTATAATTCTATAGAACAAATCTCAGATTTTTAAAATATATTCCCTTTAAACGATGTACAAATAACTGAGAAACTCTGCAAACATTTTCAAAAACCAATATATATGATGCGAAGTACGTTTAAATCAGACAAACGATTGATTATATCAGAAATAGAATAAAACTGCACGCATAATATATATATATATATATATATATATATATATATATATATATATTCATACACAGACAGATCTGTTTCGTTCAATCAGAACTCTTCAGTGTGGCTTGACAGGCTAGATTCCCGAAGCTGGGATCGAAATATATATATATATATATATCAGAACAAGGGTCAACTTGAATCCTAAATGTATTATACTTTCAAAGTAAAACTTAAAGACAATTTAAGGGTTTTATGGCTAAAGTGCTGGACCGTGGCCTCCAAGTAAACGAGTTCGAACTCCAGTCATGCTATTACGTTCGGTTTCAGACAAACACTCTTTGGAAATGTATTAATCCCCTTATCCACCCTGGCTTGGGATAATAGTATCACTGCTGTTTGGGATAATAGTACCACTGCAAGAATAGCTTTGTCATTAAATAACTCACGAAGATTGATATGCCATTAAAAAAAGACACCAAATCAAAAAACTAACGTTTCTTCTATGGCAAGGCTCAAAATCTAAGATAGAGCTATAATAGAATTAAAATCCCACCAATAAAAAAATATCATTTTAAAAAACTTTCGAAATAAACTTTTAAAACCTTTAAATGTCGAACGATCGTCACAAACTCTTTAACATAACTACCAGTTTCTCGATCGTCTGATTCTTATCGGAAAACTGACCATTCGATCGTTAACGTTTTCAAAGGTTTATTTTCAAAAACAATTGAAGCAATTATAATCATCTGTCTGCATTCAGCTGAAAAATAGCCCCCATTCAAAATTTAATTTTACAATAAGAAAGAATAATATTAACAATTTTGTTTTGTTGTTGTCATCACTTTTTCTTGGAAAGATTATATCATCCAGATGTTTGCCCTCACGAGCTATCCATGTTTGAACCCTAACCCTGAAGTTCTGCAGCACTCTCCTAGTCACTGACTCGATTTCATGACACACATATCTTCATTGGTTGGTTGGTTGGTTGGTGGGCTATTTAATGTCAAATACTGTTTATTCATATATATTGAGTACGCGTGGAATTGTGAGCGCATATTTTACAGATGACAATCTCTGACAACTTCATTTATTTGCTCAGTTAAATGTTTTCAAGTATTTCTATCTAAAATGAAAAATTCGGCCTCATATTCATTATTTGTTTGCACACAGTTAATGTTAGGTTGGCTGAGATTTTATGGCGTATCAATTCTTGTTGGTTATTTAATGCCAAATCCTGTTTATATATATATATATATATATATATATATATATATATATATATATATACATCATATTTACCAACCCCTCCGCTGGGGCAGGATATGATACAAGGTCAATTTTTAAGCGGAGTTTTACAGGTGTGAATTCAGAGTTTTTCTTCTCCCAGACGAGAAGGCCGAAAAACAGTCTGCCCTACTATTTACACATAGTTGGGGGGAGAATATTTGGATTCATACCTTTCCCAAGGGTATTAGTGCTATGTGAAATGCAATCAGTCTCGTTCAGAATTTGAACTCGTGTCGCTGTGTCCATTTCCTACTACGATAACTATTACACCACTGGCACCTTCACTATATATATAATTTGTAAATAAATAGTTTGTAGGTAATATTTAAAACAAACCAGAGCTCATTTGTTGGCTTCAAGTATTCCTATGTAAGACTAATGTTTGCACACGGTTAAATGGTGTCTCTGTATTATTAATTATTCTATTTAATATCAATCCTTTTTTAACACAGATTGTTAAACCTATATGATTTTTCTAAGCGAATGGTCTACAGGAAAATTTCTTTTTTTTTAAGTTAGAGCTAGTTGGTTTGTATACCTTCAAGTATTGATATTTGCCCTGATAAACAGTTTCTAGTAATGCTAATAGTTATAATTCTATTAAATTATCATTTTTTATGCACTGAGGTTTTTCAAGAATTGCTATTTCACTCTAATAATTCTATTCAACACTATTCATCCTTTGCTTACAATCAAATGGTTCTAAACATTACCAATAATTAATTTTATGTACGCAGTTAAACGGTTTCAAGCTTTCTTGTCTAATAGGAATAGTTTGATTAAGCATTAATCGTTTGTTTTTACACAATCAAATGGCTTTAAGTGCTGCAATCTCGCACCAATATTTTTAATATGTAAACATTTAAATGGTTCCAACTATTACCAAGTACGACAAATAAGTATTGTTGATCAACACTAATGATTATATTCAACATTACTTATTTGTTTGCACAGTTAAATTATTTTAAGTAATACTATGAAGTTGTTTGCCGCAGTTAAATGGTCAAACAGTTCAATATGGTCCTGAGATTGAACGCTATTTGGTAAAACCATTTCGGGTTAAAGTGGAGCTGGAAGTAATGGCAATGAAGGGATACTCGGCAAAGTTAGCTTCTAGAAAGCTCCTGGAATAGAACCTCACCATCAAATGATTTAGAATCAGATCAAGGACACTCGTAGGTGGGGGTCTTATCCCTCTGTAGAGATTCAGTCGATGCATTTTGCAATCCCAACAGACTGGGCTGAATTATTTTAGTTTATGAGTTGTCGGTTATTTACTTTTAAAAACTTAAGCCCTCATGTGTCTACAAAGGAAGTAATAATGAAGAGATAAAACTAGAGAAGAAGCCAACCACAAGACGTTATCACGTTGTGAAACAATCTTTAATAAATAAGTTTCAATCACAAACGGACTGTGGTTCCTAATCAAAAATCATATCTCCCAACTGCACACTGCCACTAGTGCCTACTTGACGGCACTTTGAAATCAAGTAGATCATTCTGTTTCACTCTGTATAATGACAGTGGCATCGTTTAACAGAACAATTCACGCAACCTCTCTATACAGGTTGGCCAAGACTGATTTTAGTAACATTTACTGTTTTCCACTAGTTAAAAGAACTTGCCAAATCTCAACTTCCCTAAATATGAATGGGATGGAGTTGACAATAGAAATATACAATACATCGTCTAAAATGTAAAACGTCTATTTTTTTCCACTAATAATTTGTAAAAATTATCCTGAACTTTATTGTGGTAATTGAAATTTTTGTTAGGTATAATTAATTTTGAATAGTATTTAATTCATCTTAAAATCAGTAATTTTTCATCGTAGCATTTTCTTTTATAATCCTTTTACTGATATTGTGAAGCTATCAGTTTTGGTTCAAGGTTTTTAAGAAATTCAGTCGAATAATTACGTAGGAATCAAGGATATCAATTTATGCGTAGTAATAAACGAATTTTTTTTTTTGCTTCAATATAGCACAAGACCGAATGAATGGGGCACCCAGTTAGACTCGAACTTACTCGTGAAAGTCTGCTAATCAAGCTTGCAAACCATCACACTACTCGTGGTACCCATGTCAACGTATGTGTAAGATCTTTCCTCTATCCAGAAGCGTTATGTTAATTTCTATTATTGAAACAATTTTTTTTGGTGCTAAAATTGCTTTTTGTTTTTTCATTTAAATTTAAAGACATTTTTTGTGTGTGAACGCAAGAAAAATCTTAATAGTCAGTAAAAGTAATAAAGAAGCTTCAAATATGTTTTTTAGGGTTTAAAAGAAGAAAAAACAAAGAAGTTATTCATTAATTTTGATTTTTCTAAACAATCCAATTAAGCATTTACACCCTTTCAAAATTTCACAACTTTATTATTTTAAGTGTTATAAGAGTCTCCATGGGTAATGCTCATATAACTAACTTGCAGTTTTGTAATAAAACCGAAAAGACAGAAACACGTGGTTATTTCATTCAAACCATTTTTGATTTAATAGAAATGCCAGGTAAAATCCATATACTTTTTTTTTCTGACGATATAAAAATCGAACTTAAAATAGATAAATTTTGAAATTCATGCAAAGCTTTATGTTTTTCTTTTTTGCCTTTTATTGTTAAATCTAATATTAAACTTTATCATTTAACTAACTATAATAACGAAGTTCCATAAAGTTTTACACACACTCACACCCCCCAACATACATATATTTAGGCACACACACACACACATTTATATATATATATATGTGTGTGTGTGTGTGTGTGTGTGTGTGTCTAAATATATATGTGAGAGAGAGAGTGTGTGTGTGTGTGTGTGTGTGTGTTTTATGTCACTGAGAGCAAGGCCTAATATGTTCATTTATTCATAATTTACAAGTTAATACAAATTAAAATTCTTGGTATTTTTAGATTTTTGATCATATTTCTAATCATTTGATTTAATAAATTCTTAAATTTTTAAAGATTTCGTTGGCATGGTAACACATGCCATTGCCACACACACACAAACACTCACATGCACACACTTACAGACGGACAGAGAGAGTTATATATATATATATATATATATATATATATATATCATCATCATGTCGCGCCGCCAGCGCGGATATCCCTGACCCTCTCTCGCCATTTCTCCCTATCATTCATCGCCTCCGGCAGGTCTTCAGGGTTACATCCTGTGTCCTCACATAGTTGCTGTATGTAAGTTCGTGCTGGTCGTCCAACTTTTGCACATCCATATGTGGGGGTCCACAGGAGTACATCGCTTATGAGCTCGTCCTTGCTTCTCCAGCAGTGTCCCGCGTGTCTGGTTCGTCTGACTTGTATAGTTTTCGTGATGGGGGGCAAGTGTCCGTATAGTTGGAGTCTCGTGGGGTGTTGTCGCCAGGACTTGTTTAATACTGCTCTCAACATTCTTGTGTAATTTCCGTCTAGTTTCCTCTCCAGCCGCTTCGTTAGCGTCCATGTGGTGCATCCATATAGCAGTATCGACACAACCACTGCCTGGAAGAAACTGCGTTTCATTTTATCAGTTAGGTCCGACTTCCATATGATCGAGAGCCTATCGATAGCTGTCCATGCCTTCGTCAGTCGTGTGTCGATGTCTTTTTCGGTTGATGAGACGCTACTTCCTAGGTAGGTGAATTTGTCCACTAGTTTCAGAGAGGCTCCGTCTAGTGTGGCAATGTTGCCCGTTTGGTTGTAACACATATATTCAGTTTTTTTTTGCATTGACATGGAGGCCAATGCCAGCTGCGGCTCGTTCCAGACTATGCAGTAGTGTCTCTGCTTGATTAGGCGTATTAGCTAGTAACGCCAAGTCATCAGCGTAGTCGGCGTCCGTGATTGTTTTTGCGGGGTACCTTTTGCTTCTTCTCTTAGTCAGCTCGAAGCCATTTTCTCTGATTTTGTCGATCGAAGTCCTAAGCACATAGTCTAGACAGATGATAAAGAGGTACGGGGCAAGTGTGTCTCCTTGTAGTACTCCTGCAACAATGTCGAAGTATTCTGTGTCTCCATCTGGTGAACGTACTTTCACTTTGGTGTTTCTATAGAGAATCATTATCGCTGCTACTGTTTCTTTTGGTAGGCCGTATGCTAGTAGGATTTGCTCCATCTTCCCTCTGTGTATGGAATCGAAGGCCTTGGTAAAGTCGACAAATAGTAATGTCGCCTGTAAGTTTTTTGCCCGAACGCCTTCAAGGATTCTACGGATGATCAGTATTTGTGAGGTTGTGGATCTATTTCTCCGGAAGCCGTTTTGGTTTTTCCTAAGGATGTTGTCTATTTTGGGTTCTATGCGGTTTCGTAGTAGGGCATTGTAGATTTTGGCTGCTATGGATGTAAGTGTTATCCCTCGGTAGTTCTTGGCTAGTCCGAGGTCGCCTTTTTTAGGGAATGGAAGGATGCATCCCTTTGTCCATCTTTCTATCCTATTTTGACTATAGACTGCGTTGCATTGCCGGAGCAGTATATCGTCGAATTGTCTAGTCTTCCACACTTCTGGGGGAATCTCGTCTAGCCCTGCTGCTTTCCTATTTTTAATTCTTCTGAGAACTGAGTCGAGTTCTTCTCTGGTGAAAGGACCTAGTTTAACGTCTAATTGCTTACTAATAATTCTGGTGATCGGTTCATCCGTTATTTCCGGTGGGTTTCCTAGTAGATTTTTGAAATGCTGTTCCCACAGTTTTACTCTTTCTTGTTGGCTTGCAGCTTTCAATTTTGCTTTGGCTGTGCTCTTCCTTCTACTTACTTCGTTTATTGTTTGCCAGGCTATCCTGGATTGTCTATCTTCCACCGAGTCTCTAATCTTATCTATCTGATTTTGTATGTATTCTGCCTGTTCTTTTAGATATATTCCTGTTAATTGATGTTGAGCCTTTTCTAGTTTTCGTGCATTTGTGTTTGTTGGGTTCTTTTGATAGCTTTTGGAGGCAGTTTTCACAAGTGCACGTTTTTCTCTAACCGGTGGCGTTTCCCAAGGGGCTCTATATTTAGTTCTAGGTTTTGTTGGAATACACTTTGCTGCCGCCTCAAGGTGTGCTTCAACAAAATTTTCATATTCGTCATTTGGGGTACCTTTTTCTGCCTTCTCTTGTAGTGCTTCGAATCTGTTTCTTAATTCTAATGCATATTTTTCTCTAATATCTCTGTTGTTGAGTAGGGCCCAGTCATAGTGCTTGGTTGTCGCTTTACGTGTGGCGTTTTTTCGTAGGCTTAGACGTAATTTGGCCGTAACTATTCGATGATCGGAGGACACACCCTCGAAAGAGGAGTATGCCTCGCAATTCATCGCGCTGTTTTTCCATTTCCCGTTTATAAGGACGTAGTCTATCTCTGCTTTACTCTTATTCGCGTATGTGTAGGTCCATAATTTCCCCTCCCTTTTTTGAAAGTTTGTATTGAGGCATGTTAATCTATTTTCTATCATGAAATCTATTAGATGTTGTCCATTCCTGTTTGATGCGTTGTGTAGGCTGTATTTGTTGTGTCTGTTTTTCCTGATTTGTGCATTCATATCTCCACCAATGACTAGCAGGTTATGTTTCGGAATGCTACGTACTAGGGAGGATAGATCTTCGTAGAAGGTGACTATTTCGTTTTCTTCGCTAACATTGGTAGGGCTGTAGCAGGAGATAATTGTTGCTTTGGGGTTGCCATTAAACGTTGCGGCCATCATCCTAGGTTGTATTCTCTCAATGCTGTTCAGTGTTTTTAACGCTCTTGGTCCTAGAAGCATTCCCACCCCTCCTACCGATGCATTGATAGAGTTTTTCCATGCGGATACAGTCACCAGCATCCATCCATTACTAGTTTCGTGATACTTGATATATTCGGTGTGCGTGTATCGGTGCTCTTGTATGCAAATTATGTCTATCTTATGTTCTACGGCTGATGCAGTTAGCTCTGATAGTTGACCTATTCTATTTAGGGTTCTCACGTTAAATGTCGCTATCTGTATTGTTTGTTTGCATTTTAGTAGTTTTTGTTTGAGTTTGAGCTCTGTAGCTGATTTTTCGAACACTGAGGCCAGGGCTCCAACCTCAGCAGGACGCGCCCCTTTTTTTACCCGCGCGAAGAGCGATGCGGTTTATGTATCTGGTTTGAGTACGAGTCATGGTTATCTTTCGATGGCAGTTTTTATTCTCATCTATAGAAGCCACTCTTATAGATGAGCAGCAGTAGTTCCCCGATCGAACTGACAATCCTGAGCGTTAAGCCGCAGGACTCACACGTACATCACGCTGCTTCCCATGTGTATGTGTTAGAAAAAAAAAAAAAAAAAGAAAAATGAAAAAAACTTCTTTTTTTTTTTACCTTAAGTTTTAACTTAAGGAAAGTCCAAGACTGCTGTCTGTTAAAATTCAAAGATATTTTGGGGTATATTTCAGCCTATCATCCGATTCCGGCCCTGACAGGTTTTTATTTTATTGGTAGAATTCGATTTTTGACTTCGGTTGCTTTTTTTTTTTTTTTTTTAATTTTTAACAGAGTGTGCAATAAGACTTCTAAGCTTAAGAAAGTTCTATTTCTGTTTGCCCTGTATACTAACGCATTCGACCAGCGTCGTTATACGTCATTTTATTTTATTTATTTATTTATTTTATTTTTTTTTTTATTTTTTTTTTCCTTGAAAGGGGCAATTTTGGGGTTTTCTTTAGCAAATTTAGAAGTTCGTCTTCCAAAAGTAAAGTTTTTCCTGAAAATTAAGTCGCATAAGTCTTCATTCTTCATTTAAACAACACAGAATACAGCTGAGATTTAAGACATTACTATTTTAAATCAAATGTGCATTTTAAATGAACAGTTTAGTAGAATAAATTTACTGACCTCTGTGAAAAAACTTCTGGAAACGGAATCACTTCCAACGTATGCATACTATTTCAACAAGTTTTATAGTTTTATATTTTTTTATGTATACATTTTACTTTTCAAAGGGTTTGATAAAACAGATTATTTCCTGTTGAACTTACATTGCTCGTTCCTTCGCCTGAGTATATGGATATTTCAGAATGTTGCGATGGCATAAAACTTTCGCTCCAAATAATAGCAAAGAAAATAATGAAAATTGTAGATCACTATAAAAGAAAAGAATGTATCTTTTTAAAGAATTTATTTAGTAGAAAAGTCTGAAGTAATTTTCCAAGTACGAAAAAGCATTTTTATAATCTTATATTTATATAGACACCCTGATCAAAGAACTAAACTGCGTAATTGTTAACGGATGATTCTCTATAGATATCTCATCGTGAACATTAGATGAATAGTAAAAGAATTCGACCAAATTCAGATAATTACATACCAAAACTAACACACACACACACGCACACACACACACACACACACATATATATATATATATATATATATATGATGCACGAAAAAGTCAGACAGAAACAGACGAGGAAACGACCGAAATGTTAATGCCCAAAAATTTTAAATAGATCATGACGTGTATTTATTTATTTCTATTTTGTGTTGCCTGTTCGAAATTTTATTGTCGTTCTAAGAGGTAAATTAATTTTGATTTTTTCTAAGTTATATGTAATTTTGTTGATATATTCTTAGGCATATATGCAATTAAGTTATATATATATATATATATATATATATATATATATGTATATATATATTATGAGTAATTCAGATATTAATGTACGTGAATTAGATAGATAGATAGATAGATAGATAGATAGATAGATAGATAGATAGATAGATAGGAGAATGATGACAGAGAAAAATAAATCGCTCTAGAAAGTGATTTCAATCAATGTTGAAGGTCATTTACAAAACGAAATTCATGATAAATCGTATCAGTTGAAAAAAAACAGGTTAATTTTCTGTTTCAACCCTGTCATAAGCGCCATCAATTTTGATGCACTTAAATTGGGAGGTTAATCCTGTTGCTAATAATCCTACGTAAACGGAGAGATTCTCTTCAGACACGCATGCGTGCACACACACACACACACACACACACACACACACACACACACACACACACACACACATATATATATATATATATATTATATATATATATATATAACCATGAATAAGTACATGTATTTTTAAATTTCCCTCTACACCAGATATAGTTAGTTAGTTAGTAAAGTTAGCGACCATAGTCGAGGGTGACCCGAAGGCTCCCTTTTCGATAGCTACTACACCAAGGTGTAGGGGAGGGCGCTACTCCATTCCCAGGATTGCTCCACTTTACCCTTGAACCGTACCTTATAATGCTGAGTGTTAAGCAAGGTGGTATCAAGTACCATTTTTAAAGTCTTTGGTATGACTCGACCTGGGATTGAACCCAGGTCTCCCGGGGACATAATACAAACGAAACAGAAATTATTAAGTATTTTTCTCAAAGTCTACAGAATCGAAAACTTGAAAAAAATTTATTCACGAATAAGTGCCTAAATACTGAAAATTCTATATCGTAATTATATTTTAAAACTGAATTTGATATTTTTCCTCCTTACAGAATTTTAATGTTACAGATTTTCGTTCGTATCATACCTAATAATATCCGTTTTAATTCCATCATGTTACACGAGAAATTATAAAATCCTAATATCCTTCGTTTAGAGAAGAATTAACGTTATGTACTAAAATTGTTGACATTTACTTATGGACGATTATATATATATATATATATATATATATATATATATATATATATATATATATGTGTGTGTGTGTGTGTGTGTGTGAGCCACGTATTGTTGTAAATTAACAATGTAATAGTAACGTGACTTGCATATTGCATATTGCATATCTCTACTTGAATTCAACGGAATTCATCTGTGTCGATGAAAGCTCTCCTAAACACTGTGGACGTGAGATTTATTCCTTACTATTTTATTTCATATCGTGATATTGCTCTCCATTTTACGGATTTAGGAACGGTTTTAGCGGTAAATGTTAATTGTAATTATCACATGATATATACGAGGTGCATACGATAAGTTTCCAGACTTTTTTCATATGGGCTTTTAAAATTGTCGTACACTCTTGAAAATTAAGTATTTTATTGCTATACATCATATGAGCTGACTGATCAATTTTTATGATTTCAGCTTCAAACGAACAGCTACAGCAGCAATTGGAATACAGCCAAATCGTCACAGCTGGTGAATTTCAAAAATGCAATCTGACACTTTAGAAGAACGATATGCAATAAAATTCTGTTTTAAACTTGGAAAAAATGCCACAGAAACGTATGGAATGCTTCAGGCTGCTTTTCGGCCATCTTGCATGAATTGAGCATCAGTTTTTGAGTGGCATAAGAGATTCAAGGAAGGCAGGCAGTCTGTGAGAGATGATGAGAGTTGTGGGAGGAGTAAGGAAGTCAATACACCAGAGATGAATGGCCAAAGGGTTAGGGTTAGGGTTACTATGTTGATGTTTTAAGGGAGATCAGGAAGAGATTCCTAGTGAAGAGGCCAGCACTCTTCAAATCGGGTCAGTGGCATTTCCACCAGGACTCTATACCAGTCCACAACTCCATCCTTGCCACAGACTATTTGACCAAGATAGGCATCAAGATAGTTTCTCAGCCTCCCTATAGTGGAGACCTTGCTCCCTGTGACTTTTGGTTATTCCCTAAGCTCACAGGCTGTCGTTATGTGACAACTGGGGAGATGAAAGAGGCTGTGACGAAGTTCATGGACACGCTCACACAAGAGGACTTCTATGGGGCCTTCTAGAAGTTGTTGGAACGGTGCAACAAGTGCATTGCAGTCGTAGGAGATAGCTTCGAAGGGGACTAGAGTTTCATGTGTGTACTATCAATAATAAAAGTGCCCATACAAAAAAGGTCTGGAAACTTATCGTATGCACCTCGTATATATATATATATATATATATATATATATAGTGTCAATAAATTTTGTAATAATTTTATAAAATGCAATAACTGCATTTTATAAAAAGGTTATCTACTTGGATGTAATGGTTATGTAGCTAGGTAAGTAGACCGTTAAAAGTGAGTTCGATTCTCACTGAGTTACCTGTAATTCTATTGGGAAGTCCCCGTGTCCTAAAGGCTAAAGTATGGACTGCACACTCAAAGTAAATGAGTTCAAGTTTCAGTTTCGCCGTTTCGTTTACTTTGGGAAAGATATGAACCCACTTACTACTCGTAGATATTGGTTAAATGATATCACAACTGTTCTACAGGGGGGGGGTCTTAAATAACCCACGAAGGTTGATATACCATTAAACAAAGAAACCGATCAATTGTGAAACGTCTAAACCCCTATCCCTTCAGCAATGGGTTAAATAATATCACTTCTTCTACAAGTATGGCTTTGGTCTTAAATAACCCATGAAGGTTGATATGCCATTAAATCAAAGAAACCAAACCATACCATAATTCAATTTTTGCGCTAAACTAAGCCTAGTTTAGAAAATGACAACTGCAGTTTGAAAGGAAGAATTTCCAATTTTCTCCGTAATTTATTTCTACACAGTCCGATGTGGAATATCATATCTCAGCTAACATTCACGAGAATTTATATGTACTGCATTGGGAACTCATACGGTCACGTTGTTAACGAAAACTTTATGACAGGTAAAAGTCTACAGAGAGATATGTATATTCATAAAAACATACATAACCAGTTTAGTATCCAACAAAAGAGTCAATTCTCTGTTTTTCAAAAGGAAAACACGACCGGTTCAAAGACGATTAGGTTTGTTCAAATTGAACACTGCCAATATGTTTAAGAAGTTTTTTCTAACCTATAACTGATCGAAACATATCTTCGGTTGATAATTTCAAAAGTGAGATTAAATAAGTGGGTGGTGCTTTATTTCAAAAATTATACTAAAAAACCCTTAACTTTGTAATGGTTTTGTATAACGGTACGGCTGTAGGGAATAAATAGATTTTTAAAGAATTTAAATTGAATAGAAATAATTATTAAAATATGCACACATTCCCAGACGCCTCTGACAGGAAGAAAGACGACACGTGCGCAAAGAAAAGGGACCGTCCCAACAAAAGGAGGAATCTCACTCTCTTTCAGCAGCGATCAGCGGATTGCCAACACCTAGGTAACTGGTGGAGGACGCCATATGTTCGTCTTGAGACAATGCATTGGTTAACCCTTCCATTGGTAGTAGTCGTCTCTTTCACCACCAACCCATGACTAAAACACCGGATTTGGACAGCCACGCAAAAGAGACCAACACGCCGCTAAAGCTTTATATACCAAACACGTTGTTAAAGCTTTAAATGCTGACTTTGGATATTTATACTCGAGAAACAATTAACGCATTTTTAACACCATTATTGGGAGATTCAACCATTTCAGTTGTATTCAGGAAGGATATCCTCACCCACTGAATGGTAGTTGAACCCAGAAATAAAGGAAAAATATAAAAGATATCTTCGTTTCCTATCTGTTACTATCTTCTTCTTTCATGTAATTCTTTTACAGCCTTCTTATCCAAGAAGTTAAATCGACAAAACAAAACGGAGACAAGAATAGAATAACCGCAGAATGGAGTTAGATAGCAAACAGTGACACAGTTTGTCCTGGGACTCCATACGGCATCCTGCCCAAAATTGTAACACAACACAATACAAAAACGACTCTGTTAATTTCAGGATACGAAAGTTTTTTGCTCCTACTCTTTTCATAATAGTCACCGAAACGAAAATGATAGAAATTAAGAATGTGTCAACTGATTAGATAGACAGATAGAATAAGGAGTGGGACCACACTGCTCCATCTGCTCCTGGTCCTTCAGACTTCTGACTCCCCGAGTCTTCGAATCTCCTTCTTATGTATTTTCTTCTAAAAAACCTTTGGCTAATTTTCATAATTTTGGTTGTTTGACTGTTTTGATAAAATATGGGTAGTCTTCACGAACGTGATTTCTAACTAAAATTATAGTCAAAAGCAGCCATCTAGATACTTGACGTATCTAATTATACATAAGTAAGATTTCCAAACTTAAAATGAAAAAACGTATGCCAAACTAAAATCTCTCACTTTTTATTCGAGCTTCAAGCTGGAGGAAAAAACAATTTCATAGTATTTTTACTGTTTTTCTGTCTAGCTTATCAGTTCTTTCCTTAGTTGTGATAAATTAGACAAAAAATGTTTAAATTGATAAATCTTTTTAAGTGTTGCTTGAAAATATTTCCCAACAAATATCCGCAAATTTGATAATTTTCTTTTCTACAATTTGGTTGAGCGGCAATAACTTCTGCATTTTATACAGCCATCTACGGAGTGTAAGCGAAAAAATTAATGGCTGATCCCTCTTGCTAATGTCTTATCAGTTTTAATTTTTTTTTTTTTTTTTTTTTTTTATACGATCACTTACTATCATGGCTTTGACCGGCCAACATGATTTTAAAGTTTGACAAAATAATCAATGTATGAGATTGCCAAGCAGAGTGTATCATCACCTGGATATTTGCTGGTGTTTGAGGTCTTCTGGGAGGCTTTCTTTTAATTGATAAACTTGTGGTTCTGAAATTTTCAACCTATTGCAGTATCGATTTTCTCTCCAGAACTGCATAATTCTGACATAACAAGATATGACCTCGAAAAAATCTCAGTGTAACAATTACAGATTCACCAGTTGTAAAAAAAAAAAAAAAAGTTTCAATAGCAAAAACAGCAAAGATTAAAGTGGACATTGTTTAAAAAAATGAAATAAGTAGAAAGACATTTTAACATTTGTCTTTCAGTCACGCCGTCTCTTGATTTCTTATGGGTGATTCCTTTATTACGTAGATTGATACCTTCATATATATATATATATATATATATATATATGCATGAATGTGTGTGTGTGTGAGTGTGAGTGGGGGTTTGTTGGAGGGCATGAAAAGACTGGCATTTACTCACAATGTATAAAATACGTTTTCAATAATATACATACCTATAAGTTGGCTATGTCTGACAATTCGATGTACACTCCCAAATCAACCCAAAATTCTCAAGTATATATATATATATATATATATATTGTGACAAAGAAAAAGAGAAATTATTATCTATTTTTACTAGGAAATGCGTATGAATGCATGACATTTTTATGTTGCAGAAATGTCACTTAATGCTAATTTTATTTAATATACATTCAGTTATGAAACTACAAAGGAATAATTGATAATTCTCTTAAATACATGTATTCAATCATTCTCACATTGCAAATATTAATCACTCTAAGATAGTTACAGAAAGATTTATAGATATGAATGGACTGATTTAAATAGGTAGATGGATATAAAGAAAATATGCATCGGTCAGGAAATCTCGTCTCACAAAGGAAAAATTAGAAATTCTCTTGTAATCGTAAAGCGGGATATTGTGTTACTAATTTTTCCGCAGACGGAGAAGTCTTATAAATTATCTGAAACAAAATCTTTTAATTTTTGACCAAACATGAAAAATATAATCACCCTAAACTATTAATCTCTCTTTTGTTTTTTTTTTGTTTTTCTTCTTCTTCCTTTTTAATCACTTTTCTAACTTTAGTTTCTTCTTCTTCTTCTTCTAGCATTCAAATTAATTAATCAAAATGTGAACATATAGCAACCCAAAAATAAATATACTGTATATTTATTTAATAATACAATTCTTTTGTTACAGATGTTCAAGTCTATAGAGTTCAGTAATAAATAACAGCTAATAATATCATTTTTTGATTATACAGAGTTTCCGAAGAAATTATAAGATTATGGAAAGTTTTGCTCAGAAGAAAATAACTTTAAAATATTTGGATTCATTGGCGATGCTATATATATATATATAATATATATATATATATATATATATATATATATATATATATATATTAGCCGCATGGTGGTAGGTAAAAGATCTCATATACTTGCATTGCCTGGTGTTTCTCACGACATTTTTACGTGACCATCGAAGCCTTCCAGCTTTTTATGCTTTATAATACGTTGTATATCTTATTTTGCCCGAACTGCCTATTCAGAAGTGTTCTTTCATTTGTTTTTCCTTCAAATTTCTTTCTTTCCCCTCTCTCTCTCTCCCTCCCTCCATCTTTCTCTCTCTCTCTCTCTCTCTCTCTCACTCTCTCTCTCTCTCTTTCTCTCTCTCTCTCTCTAGGGTAATCATTTTTCTCCAGCCTTACATCATTCTTATTTCCGTTTCTTCAATCTTTCTAGTTTAAATACAAACCTTCCTTTT
>OY757911.1:71897639-71927639 GCA_963585895.1 Sepioteuthis lessoniana | reverse complement strand
ATGCAAATTCATAAATGAATTGATCTAGTAATCAAATTTGAATCAAACCTGGAAAAATTATAATCCATGTTTTAAAAGGATGGAATTAAACAATCGTTTGTAGCTGATTCTGGGTCATGTCATTTTCTCAACTGATAACGCTGATGTGAAAAACTCTAAAGGAGTAAATAATAATAATAATAGATGCCACAGGCTTAGATCAATGTGCAAAGATTAAAATCAAATTTCTGATATTCGTCACAAGACGTTTATGATAATTACACCGATTCACTTATCAGTACAAACGGTCAGAAAGATCGGTTGCCAAACTCAGTTTGACATCAAATCAAATATTTGAAAACATCACCCTCCTCGCCAAGTTGCGGCGATTGAACGAAGTTCCTTGATTCTCTCTCTCTCTCTCTCTCTCTCTCTCTCTCTCTCTCTCTCTCTCTCTCTCTCTCTCTCTCATTGCGTACGTTCTTATTGTTCTTCACTCCTTACAGATCTTCTATCTATACTGCATTAGGTGTCCACACTGAGCAAATGTATTTAATTCTTTAATCTTTTCATACCGACTGTAAAAGTCCATAACACATACAACTTTCAATTTCTTCATTATCTGTCTATCTGTCTGTCTCAGTTTGCTAATAAGAATGTTCTTGTCTATCTCATCACACGAACGCACATTCACATATATATGATACATATTCACATACATTTATACTCACATATATACTCACACACACATACACTCACATTACATACACACAGACACATACATATATGCCCAAATTATTTATGAACGTACATAATCAGTTTAAATCAGAGAAGAAAAATGTATAAGATTCAAACATTTTACTGTTCATCATGACAGATGTATATTTTTTTAATTTATCGTCATAAAGAAGGTAGGGAGTAAAAAAAAGTTTCTTGTTTTTTTTTTTGTTTTTTTTTTTTGTTTTTTTTTTCTTTTTTGTGAAGACTTATTTTTCAGTAGGATTTTACCTGTTATCTTTATCTAAGCCTGGCTCAGTGAGTGTGAGTATACTCATACAAAATCTAGAGAAAAGACGAGCAAATGGTTTGTTTACCTTTATAATTCGTCGCAACTGGGAGGGAAGTGACGTATGTCGTTTCTCATGGGCCAATTCCATTTTAAAAACTCATTAGCAGCAGCATTTTAACAGAAAAAATTTTGAGGTGTGAACTGTGTGATTTTGCGTGCTTGGCGAACGTTTTACTGCAGGATCGCCAGCTGGTACAATAGTTTCGGTAGGGTCGCTTGGGAGAGCGCGTATGATGTTGACAGGCCCGAAACTTGACTCAAGAACATCACTGGCGAGGCGATTCTGCGCACTTTTTTAAGTGTGTGACTACAATATGTATATATATATATATATATATATATATATATATATATATATATATATATATATTAACCACTCAAACAGTAAAAAAATCAATAAACCTGGAAAAAAGAAAACAATATATACTTAGGAATTAGGTTTGCAGCAATCAAAAGGTAATGAAAGAAAAAGTAAGAAAACTGTATCTAAAAAAACAATGAAACTTCTTGAAACCAAAGTTTGTCACGGTATTCGATTTAAAAGCATGAAAAGAAGTAGAATCCTTCCTGTAAGATACTCTATACTCTTTTAAACTGAGCAAGAGAGGGACTCAGACATTCATAAAATAAAGAAAATGACAATGGTAGACAAGGCCTTATTTCTGCGAGTGGGCATAAACTATATATGACATGAAAAGGAGGAAGAAACGAACTCACTAGCATTTAGGATTCTTTGAATCGTGGAAGTCAGTGTTTCAAAGAATGTGTAAACAAGAACTAAGAGAGATCGATTACAGAAATAAATAGCTGCTGTAACAAGAGGACAGCAGCAATAGAAATATTTTTAAAAAATAGGAAGAAAAACAATATGGATACTTTATGTTTCTAACTAAGGGGGCACAGTTTTCGTCTCTGCAAAGGGACAAGACTCCCCCAACAAGTGTCCTGGATATGACACTAAACAATCTAATGGTGAGGCCCCAGTAATGCAAGAGCTTTGGAGAATGCAGAGTACATCTTTATTGCTATCGCTCCCAGATCCACTCTGACCCGAAGTGGTAGCACCTGATAGGGTCATATCTATAGATCAAATAGAAGTAAATCGTAGACTTATGCTAAACTGAATTCTTAAAACTAGAACTGTTTTTGATATTTAAACTGCATACTTATGCTGAACTGAATTGTTTGAAATAAAACTGTTTATATGTATAAAAATGTATTTGGCATAAGAAAACCTACAATATTTTATATGCCATAAAACCAAAGCAAACCAAATCAAACTAAGATTATTACACATGAGATAACCTACGCAGAGGAAACCTCAAAAGAGAAACTTATTCTCTATTAATAATATATTATTAATAATAGCATAAAATAATGCTATAAGGACTGATTTTATCAAATCACAAAAAGATAATGTCCTAAGGATAGACTTTACCAAACATATTTTGATAAAACGCAAGAGAATAACAAATTGTGACAAAAATGAAACCAAAGACGTCGAGACCGAAACGTTGAAAAAAATGAGTAGAACAATAAAGATGTGATAACCATTAATCATATGATAAGCAATTGCAGCAAATCAACACAAAAGTAATAAAAAATCAATCACGACTTGGTGGGGAAGTTGCTCCTTTTGGAATCGTGGAAAAAACTGAAATTTAACCATACTGACAAATGATATGTGCACAAATCAGAATATGTCCTAAAAATAATGGCAGAAAGTTCTCTGGGACTTTGGAATAAAAACGGACTACGCAATCCAGGCCAGAAGATCAGACCCAGTTTTAATTAAGAAGAAAATAGCTTTTGGTCCAGTTTGTTTCATCTTTCGAATGATTCACAAACTAATATTTATGGAAGGGATTTGCCTTCCATAAATATTAGTTTGCCAGAAAATCTTACCATAAAAGGGAAATGTGGAACGTAATTATGATAATAAAACAAATACCAATCATACCAATCAAACCCTGGGAACAGTCTCCAAGAACATAGTAAAGAAAATAGGTGAACTTGAAATTAGGATAAGAACTGGGAGCATAAAGACTAAAAACTGCTAAAATCGTCTTGGACACTTAAAAGAATCATGTAGACTTCAGGAAACTTCTTGTCTCCCAAACTCCAATAAAAAACGACTAGTTACAGCTAGTGTTAAAAAAAACTAAAAGATAATAGGTGCCACTATCTAGGTTTTTCATGTCCTATTGTTAATGGCAAAGATTGAATCTCTCCTCCCGAAATTCTACCCACCAAATTACTTGGTCACACTACAAAAATCATTAAAGGCAAATATGCATCTGGACTTCCTAGGATTTAAGACGGATTGACTCAGATAATGAGTAAATACCTAAAAGAATTCAGCATACCCTAATGAGGGACGAAAAGGTGAAACTACCTCAATTAAAAAAAGATTCCACAAAAGGAACTATCCCCAGCAACTAAAGATCGATATCGTGTTTATCTATGACATGGAAAACCCTGACTGCATAGTTAGATGAAATTTATAACTCGCATGAATGCTGCGGACTCTTTCCGGGTGAACAAAAAGGTTGCCATAAGCGAACAAGAGAAACAAATGAACCACTATATATAGAATAGAATATGCTCAAGGTGGCTAAAAGATTTTCGTTTCGTAATTTTTGTTTTTGTTTTGTTTTTTTGCGGGTGGGGGGTCCTTATGTTGCCATAATGACTCTTTCTTTGCACTTTTTCATGTATCCGTTGAGACCTTGCGTTATTTAATCTAGGCAATACTAAATGGATGCCATGTCTTCTTCCTCTATTGTTTTTTGACACATATAATCGATGTTATATCTCGGGTGTTAGGCTTTGTGCTTTGTCATAAACTTTCTTGCCCTCTTGTCCATTTGTCAGCATTCTTGGGTAGTATACTGCGACTATACCGAAACCAGGGCTGATTATTATCTGTGCACTTGTCACAGATGTGACCAGGTATTTCTCTAGTAGAGGATGTCAAAGACAGAAGACACTTCAGTGGACTCCCAAAATTATATATATATATATATATATATATATATATATATATATATATATATATAAATACTTACGCATATAAAATTTCGAAGTTTTAATTTTTTTTAATTATAAAGGTCCCTTTAAAAAAAAACAAAAAAAAAAACTTACGGTTTAAATCTAAATTCATTATTCAAGCCGCTAGATTTTATGGGAATTGTTTTTTTTTATTTTTTTAACAAATATTAATGTTTATAGACATATACAACAGTCTTTTCTGAGGATTCCATAATTCCCGATCTTATGTGAACGTCTGAATGTTGCCTGACTCTTCAATTTCTTACAAACAATTTATTCCAATCAGACTCAACTAGTGATTTGGAGGAGACTGTTGCAGCTAAATTTCTTTTTGGATATATCAACTGAGACGATCCCTTGGATGTCTGATGATACGGTGGTATAACATAACCAAACACGGATATTTTCATTTTATTTTTAGTCGACAGCGGCGAGTCACGTGCCTTGTTTGTATACGCCACTAAATTTGACGCGCACTTTGCATTTCCGTTTTATATTTCTTCCTCTTTTCTGGCAGTAAAGTCGTGTGATGAACACATCTGTATATATTATCTCTCAAATTACCTCATGCCACCTTATTTTCTTACTACTGCAATGAGTTGCTATACTTCTGCGCAATCAACATTTCTTTACCCTTCGTTTACTTATATTCATTGACTGGGGTACTGATAATCAACATTATAGGTTTTTAAGAAACTATCTCTTAATCCATATTATATTAACTTAATTCTAATTTTAAAAGACAGAACACTCCTCAGAAAACAGGAAAAGCAAATTAACTATATATATATATATATATATATATATATATATGTACACACACAGACGCATACATACATATATATATATACATACGCACACATGCACACACGCACATATTAACATATATATATATATATATATACTTATGGTGCATCCTGCAAAACTTGAGCTTTCTAGTTATAGTCTGCCAGTACAGCTGAATGCTTACCGAATATATATATATATATATATATATATATATATATATATATACAGTAGCGTCCAAAACTGAGGGACAAAATTTTAAAACCTAATATTTGTTAGAAATAACAACTGTGAAAAGCTGAAATTTTGACAACTGGTAGTCGTTATCATCCATAATAACATACTAAAATTTGAATCATTTGCAAACGATGGAAAAAGAATTTCAGCTTTTCACAGTTGTTATTTCTAACAAATATTAGGTTTTAAAATTTTGTCCCTTAGCTTTGGACGCTACTATATATATATATATATGTCATCATCATCATGCCATGCCGATAGCACAGATTTCCATGACTCTCTCTCTCTCTCTCTCTCTCTCTCTCTCTCTCTCTCTCCTCAATTGTCTCTATCGTCCATCGAATGCGGCTAGTCCTCTCGACTGTATCCTGTGTCCATACAGAGTTGTTGTTGATGGGATGTAACTGGTCGTCCAACACCTGCTCGTCCTGTCTGTGAGATGGGTTCCACCGGAGAACGTCACTTATGAGTTCCTCCTTACTCCTCCAGCAGGGTTCCGTATGTCTTCTTTTGATTTGGATGGTTTTAGTGATGGAAGGTAGGTGGCCGTACAGCTGCTGTTTCGTGGGATGTTGCTTCCAGGATTTGTTCAATATAGCTTGTAGCATTCTTATGCAATTTCGTTAGGTTTTTTCTCCATACGCTTAGTAAGTGTCCATGTGGTGCATTCATATAGTAGTATGGACACAACCGCTGATTAGAAAATTTGCGTTTTATTTTATCGGATATGTCTGTCTTCCATATGACCGATAGCCTATCGAGTGCTGACCATGTATTAGCTAGTCATGTATTGGTGTCATTCAGACTATGCAGCAGGGATATAGCCTGGACGGGTATATCTGCTAGAAATGCATATGTCATCAGCGTAGTCCGCGTCCGTGATAGTTTGTGCGGGGTTTCGTCTTCTTCTTACCTTTTCCAGTGTGAATCCATTTTCTTTCATAAAATCTATGGAGTTTGAAGTACGTAATCTAAGCAGATTATGAACCGGTATGGAGCTAGGGTATAACCTTGAAGAACACCGGCGACAATGTCAAAAAAGTCAGTGTCATTCTCCGGTGAGCAAACTTTTACTTTCGTGATTTTGTAGAGCAACATTTTGGCAGCGATGGTTTATATATATATATATATATATATATACACACACACACAAACACACACACACACACACACACACACATATATATATATATATTGGAATAATGGTTTGAGTGTTTGCAAATGGTGCAGGAGATCGGGGTTCAATCTCATGATGAGTCATACCAAAAAACTCAAAAATATGGGACCTAATGCTTTCTTGCTTACTACTCACTATTGTAAGGAATAGATCAAGGGTAAGTGGAGTAATCCAGGGAAATGAATAGCGTACTCACCTACAACTTCGTGTAGTAGGTATTGAAATGAAATAATTCACATCGTCCTCGACTAAGGTCGGTGAACTCTACAGCTATATATATATATATATATATATATATATATATGTGTGTGTGTGTGTGTGTGTGTGTGGCCTGCAGTTGTTTCTTCATATAATTCTTATATTGTATATTTAAAATCTATAGCATATTTCTCCACTCATAATATATATGTATGTGTGTGTGTGCGTGAGTGACTGTGGGAGTATGAGTGTGTATTTTTGTGTGTGCATGTAATATATATGCAGAGAGAGAGAGAGAAAGAGAGAGAGAGAGTGATAGAGAGGGAGAAAAAAGAGAGAGAGAGAGAGAGATTCGAAGAGCTACAGAGGTGAATTCTAGCTTGAGCTCTGTTTTAAAGAAATAAGATTGATATAAAATATGTTCTTCAATTTCTGGTGAACTGATTTTGAAAGCTCTGTAAAATATTTGGCGGGATACGTTAATCACTGAGGAAATTGACTGCTGAACAAGCAGGAATATGAATTTCATCGATAGAAGCCTATATAAACTTTGCAAGAATGCCAAAATCTTTTTCTGAACTGGTTCACCTTTGGACATTCTATTTTCAGATATTTTTTCTCGGGAGAAACCTAGATTACTCATGGAATGTAAATATAAATGGTATATAAGTATTTTTGTAAATGGCCCGCGAGCCAGTTGCAGAAAAAATGAATGTGTGTAATCTTTTCTCTGCACTCTACGTAGGTCTGCTCGTGTGTTTATTTTCAATACATTTAACTTTAGGGAAAACCAATATGTTTGTTAATAGACGAAATAATTCGTAAAAAATATATTAGCAAATAATATATAGTCCCGAGAACATCAAAACATCTCCAAATAGAACTGGACAAGAATATTACTGGAAGAGCAGTTATGAACAAAATTATGATCTGAATTTTGATCTAAAATTTGATGAGTATGAAGTGAAATCAAATTCTGAATTCAAATCAGCTATACTCCTCTCAAACATTGACCTGGTATCGTAATACTCTCCATGGCGGAGAGGTTCGGTAAATATATATACCGGGGATAAATATTTGATTTATCTAGAAAGGTGTTACCATAGCTAATATATGTGTGATAGAAATGTTTAGTTTACCAGACAAGTTGTAACTATTGCTAATATATAGGTAATATAAGTTGTGCTGCCGCTTTTTAAACCACATTGATCTCATGTGACCTTATAACAACCGAAAAGACATGTGATCGATTTTTTTTATGTTTGTCATTTTCTTCCTGAAGGAGAAAAAATTTATAACATCACCATTCCTTCATCATTTCTATCCTTTCAACAAATTTCATTAACCTCGCAATTCTGCATATGTTTAAGCTTCTGATTATGTACAGGTTCATTCTTCATCGGCTGTTAATTTACGTAAGAAAATTTGTGTTAGAAATACATACAAAACTGTTTGACAATATAAGAAAAAATCCTCCTATTTTTGTAGATTATTCAAAGAATCTCTGAGAAAATATATAAGATCTCCAACTAATTAAATTTATCATAATTTACAATCATGCATTAGCTCAGTCGACAAAGGTTGTAGAATACACCAACTGCATCTAAGATGAAGCTTTGAGAAATGCAGAGTACTACTTTATTGCCATTACTCCCAGGTCTACTCAGACCTGGAGTGTTAGCACTTGATAAGATTCTATATATAGGTCAAATAGAACTGTTTGACATTTAAACTGTGAACAAATAAATGACATGTCAAATCGAATTGTGAGAAATAGAAGTGTTTGACTATTTGACTGCATATAAATCAATGACTGTTGTTTTATTGAACAATTTGTAATACATAGAAATATTTAGATCAATTTTACAGTATGCTAACGAATGAGTAATGTTGAATAGAATTCTAGTGCTGAATTGTAATACTTGAAACTCTTGAACTGTATGTCTAAATTGAAATTGTTAGCGTTTCATAGCGATGCTTGAAACCATTCAACTGTGAGCAAATAAAACTATTGATGTTAAATAACAATATTGAAACCGTTAAGTGAGTGCAAGCAAAGGATTAGTACTAAATAGAACTATTCATATAATAATACTAAGAACCATTAACTATGTGCAAACAATAGTAATATTTCTGTCTAAACAAATGAGTTCTGACACGTTTAAAAATGTTATCAACAAAATTATGCGTTACAAATCATAAATAACATGTATATAGAGTATTTAGCAACTAATAAACCACAATGGTTGATATACCATAAAATCCATCGAACCAACCCATCATGCACTATTGCTTTCCAGTTAGATTGAAATTGACAAAAATGTTTTAAAAAATGAATTATCGAAAAGTTTAATGATAAACAAGTTTGATGGAAAATTTTTGAACAAATTCCATAATATATTTCAGTAATCTAAATAAAGAGAAATAATTAAATACAAAAAAGTCTAATGAGATTCATTGAAAGTTAAATGATTAACAATTAGTTAACTTTTTCTGTAAAAGTAAATGTCATATGAAAACGACCTGAGAAAGAAAATCAATGAAGGAAACTGTTATGAAATAACTTGGAGCAGAATTATTTGAGGTGGTTATCGATAATCATCCAAAGATATTTTCTTCCAAATGCAGCAAACATCACTGCAAGTCTAAGCAAGTGAATACTGACTGACACTCAAAAGAGAAAGCGCATGCGTATAAAGTAGACGATTCATAGGACATGAAGCATGTATTGAACCGAGCAGGACAGATTTTACGACAAATTACGTGCAGTATATCTCAAGTGCTGATTACAAAAATAGAATCGTCCTTATGGTAGATATTAACGCCCAGAACGGAGCCACCCATCAAATATGGTGAGTTGTCTAAATGTCTTTCACAAGCTGATAAAATGTTTAATACTGCTAAAAGTAATATTGGAGGCATAGAACGCTTCTTATTACTGTCATAATTGGAATGAGCTGGATATGAAATCCAAATAAAAGACAACAGAATTGCAAAGATCCTCGTTTATTGCCATCAATGTTATAGAAACAAAAAATTTTAAAGACCAAATCTCAGCATCTGGGACAACTGTAAAACAACCTTATAGCTCTCCGTATACCTATTGGTACATTCCAGCAAGTTGCTTCAATTCACAAGACTGCAGAGCAAAATGCCATGATGCTATCAACAAATTTGACAAAACCCATCGCTAGCCTCTCAGAGAATTGGAGGAGAGGATGAAAGCCCGATCAGACAGGCGAGTTAAGTCATCAACTGAATCTGCCACATGAATGTCGGACTAGAATGAAAGTCTAAGGCAAGTTTGAAATCCCATACAAGACATAGACATCATATGTGACAAATGTCGCTGTGACCTCATAAGTCAAAACCAGTGGGAGAGCCCAATATCCATCAATATATATATATATATATATATATATATATATATATGAGGTGCATACGATAAGTTTCCAGCCTTTTTTCGTATGGGCATTTAAAATTGTCGTAGCCTCTTGGAAATTCTGTATGTTATTACTATACATCTAATGAGATGACTGACCAATCTTTATGATTTCAGGTTCAAAGGTACAGCTACAGCAGGAATTGGAATGCATGAATCTTGCATGAATCGAGCATCAGCTTTTGAGTGGCATAAGAGATGCAAGGAAGACAGGGAGTCTCTGAGGGATGATGAGAGGTGTGGAACGAGTAAGGAAGTCAATACACCAGAGTTGATTGGCCAAATGGTTATGTTTAGGGTTACTATTTTGAGGTTTTAAGGGAGTTCAGGAAGAGATTCCGTCGGAAGAGGCCAGCAATCTTCAAATCGGGTCAGTGACATTTCCAGCAAGATGGGTATCAACATAGTTTGTCACCCTCCCTGTTGTTCAGACCTTGCTCCCTGTGACTTTTGGTTATTCCCTAAGCTCAGAGGCTGTCATTATGACAATTGAGGGGATGAATGAGGCTGTGAGGAAGGTCATTGACACGCTCACACAAGAGAACTTCCACTGCAGCTTTCCAGAAGTTGTTGGAATGGTACAACAAGCGCATTGCAGCCGGAAGAGATTACTTCGAAGGGGACTAGAGTTTCATGAGTGGACTATCAATAAACGTGCCCATACGAAAAAAGTCTGGAAACATATCCTACGCACCTCGTATATATATATATATATATATATATATATATATATATATATATATATATATATATATATATAACATCATTTGAAGTCTGTTGAGTCAATAAAGATTGTCCCATGGGTAATTCGTCCTCATAATTATAACTTTATCTCGAAAGTTAGCTTTTCCTATTGAAATTGTTGCCATTTTCTACTAAGCCTTGTTCCTTAGATGTGGCTCAAGGCCGTATGAATGGGGTACCCAATGAGACTTGAACTCACTTGCGAAGGTTTTCTACTCTAGCTGGCTAACTATTCCACCAACCAAGGCGCCATAGTCAGAGGTCAGTCCTGTCACTTTTTCTTTCGTTTTACAGTCATCTTAAATCTCACCCTTGGAACTAAATTGTTTTTGTTTTCCATTACACAATTGGGAATAATAATACAAGGTATTACTAGGAACTGATAATGATGTCCAGAAGATTGATATTTTTGAGTTAAAAAATATCATTAATCTCTTGAGGTTTTGTACTCACATAAGAAATAAAGAGTTAAAACCAAACCGAAATTCACTAAGAGTCATTTCCTAAAAGCTTTCCAATATATTTACAGGATGAACCTCAAATGATTTCTGCCCCAGTTGGCTAGGGCTGCAGGATACACCGACTGTATCTCTGCAGAAGGGTAAGATTCCCCCAAAGAGGGTCCTATATATGACACTAAATAGCCAGATGGTGAGGCTCCAGTAATACTGGAGCTTTGGCAAATGCGAAGTACCCCTATATAGCCATCACTCCTATGTCCAATATGGCTCGGAGTGTGAGAACATGATAGAGTCCTATCTATGGGTCAAATAGAATTGTTTGAGATTTAAAGTGTACTTATGCTAAACTGAATTGTTTGAAATAGAACTATTTTTATGTATAAAAATGGATTTAGCATTAAATAACCTACAATGTTTGATATGCCATGAAACCAAATCAATCAAATAGTTTCAATGGTGTTCACAACACAACAATGAACAGTTTTTATGTGTAAATAAAACATTTACAATGTTACCAATTATTTTTGTTAAGCTGTAGTGCCCCAGTAGATAATTTAATAGAAGTTATCAATCTATCAATCAATCTATGGGAGTTTTTTCCGTAGTGAGATATCGCGTGCTATGGAGTGTGGCCTCTAAAAATGAGTTTGAACTCTAAAATTTGCTTGAACTTTCACTTTTGAACAAATAGCTTTGTGGGAAAATATTAACCCCCTTATCCCTCAGCTATAGTTTTAGTAGTATAACTACTGTTCTTCTACCAGAAAGTCACTGTCATTACATAATCCTGGAAGATTGATATGCCATTAAGCAAAGAAATCAAACCAAGTCTATTCATAATTCATCCATCTGTTTATATTACTAAAGCTTGGGTTTAGGAAAATATGTGTAGTCAGATAGATATGAACATACTATGATAGATAGATTGATAGAGAGAGAGAGAGAGAGAGTTGTCATCCATTATATGTAGCAGCGCGAATCAATTACTTAAGCCGCGTAGTCCGTCAATTAATATTACTTATTTATTTGCTTATTTGAAACTTATTTTTTCTTCATATGGACTTTTCCCTTTGTCCTTCGGTGTGCTTCAAGTTAAGCCCAACAGCTGGATTCCTTAATGAACAAATTCCTGAGGCAGCGAACATGCAAAATAAACCAGGAAGAGGTGAGAAAGTGTAAAAGGTTTTTCGAAATAGTTCAGATATCCACGGTGACAAGGAAATGCAATGCATAAAAATCGCGAATGAGGCAACAAGAGAACTGGAGGAAAAAGGAAAACAAAAATGAGAAGGAAATCAGAATAAAAGAAGAATTAAAATAAAATGAGTTTTTACCAAAGAAAATAAAAAATGATTTAACTGTCCTTGTTGTTAAAGAAAGAAAACAAAAAGTAAAAGAAAAAAAAACTGATGTTGAAAATGAAAGAGGAATTAGAAATGAGATAGAAAAAAATAATCAAAGACAAGAATAAAGAAACAAAGAAGTAGGGAATGAACGAAAGAATTTTTTAAGAAATACGTAAAGAAGAAGCAAAATAGAGAATTGTCGAACCTAAGAAACAAAGAAAGGTCCAAGAAGGAAAGAAAAAAAAAACAGAAAGAAACGGTTAAAGAAGAGACGAAAGGAAAATAAAAAAAAATAATTCAAATAGAAAAATGCCTAAAAAGAAGAAAGAATGAAGGAAAGAAGTATCTGAGAAAGAAAGAAAGAAAGAAAGAAAGAAAGAAAGAAAGAAAGAAAGAAAGAAAGAAAGAAAACACTGTTTAAACGCTAAAAGGAAAAGTCGAACATGAATAGCTGAAATAATTGTTCACCCTCTAAATCAGTGTAAAGTCTCCATGCCGATTTCAGGAATATTGCTTCTTGAAACATTCACAATGTTCTTGTAATGAAACACTGGAAACACCTGAAGCAGTGGACCCCTGAAAGGTTATGTGAATGGCTTAGCGTAGATTCCAGGAAAGTGATTTTACGTTTGAGCCAAGTTCAATATGTCTGTCGAGTATTATCTTCCAAAAGAAAAAAAAAGCCTGACAGTAAAATGTAACTGACAACATTTGATGCTGCCCTTCCGAAAACTTACGAGTAGGTTAGCACTCTTACTTTCCCTATAAGTGAAAGAAAGGATGATAGATTTACAGTTAAAAGCTTCCCATTTAACAAGAAATATTTGGTAACGTTCTCTACAATGATAACCACTAATAGCTATGTTTTTCATTCTTCATCATTGATTCCTTCTTTTTACGATTCTCTGTGTTACTCAGACTATTAAACAATATTTAGGAGGTGCCCGTGGTGTAATGGTTATCGTCGTAGGAATTGGACACGACGATACGAGTTCAAATCCTGGACGAGACTGATTGCATTTCACATAGCACTAATACCCTTGGGAAAGGTATGAATCCAATTATTCGCCCTCAAGCTATGAGTAAATAGTAGGACAGATTAGGTTCTTCAGCTTTGGTGAGGCTACTAGTCTAGGAGAAGGAAAACTCTGAATTCAAACCTGTTAAACTCCGCTTAAAAATTGACCTTGTGTCATATCCTGCCCGAGCGGAGGGGTTGGTAAATATGATTAAACAATATTTTCTGAATTTGAGAACATTTCATGTAATATTCGTTCAATTCCACGTTATTTTTCCCCTATCCTTTATTTTTGCAAAGTTTATTCCTTTTTTAGGTACTTTCTCGGTCTTTTACGGGATTCTGTCATCTTTGTTATTTCATTCTCAGATTCCAAGATTCCAAGAACAACATTCAGAAAGATAAACTTAAAAATTGGAAACAGTCAGAAATAATATAATTTTTAGGAATATGTAGCTATCAAAAAAAAGTACCTATTTTCCGTACATTAATATATGTGCACAGATGTTCAAGTGTGTATAACTATCTTTTAATTTGTTTTGGTTTTAGCGAGAAATATTTTCCTTTTTATCTGTGACAAATTTCTTTGAGACGCCCATATCGCTATAAATGTACGAAAAAATACAGATAGATAAAAAGAGGGAGTAAGAAAATTGTGAAAGCTATTAATAGAAGGGAATTGGGTAATGCAGTACTTTTTGTAACAACTAGAATAACTTTGATATTTGGTTCTCATATTTGTGACGTTACAAGAAAGAAAACTCAATCATGAAACAGTCGATGAATATGAGAGGAGTAGGGAGTAATAAAATTTCTATGTCAAGGACAAAGATATAGCCAAAATTTGTCGTGGACACATTGCTGTGTATGATGAACATGTTATAAAGAGGTTGCAGACTGGGAAATTGTATTCACATTGAGGCATGTGAATCAGAAGGACGAGTCTAGTGTTTGGCTTTCATGATCATCACCAACAAATTTGAAGCTTTGATACAAAAGGATAGCGGAAATTTCTTGATATAGCAGTAGAAGTTGATCTTCCAAAATCGGTGGTTCATAAAATCGTTTACGTTCACTTGTGATATCGGAAACTCTCATCCCATTACGTTTAGAATCAATAAAACTTACTGTGGTCGCTTGACTACACGTTCTCCGAAGAGAGTATTTATGCGCATATGCATCGATAGGACAAATATGATATTTTGTCAGAGGACGAACAGCACTGCTTGATTTAAATAGATAAATAAACTAAATCACTTTTCACCTCACGTACACAAACAAAACAACAAAATCCTGACAGCTTAGAAGCCTTCTTTTGAAATACATGATCTGAAAACTTAGGCAAAGGTTTTAAAATGATAAGGGGATACCTCTTGGATACGAATCCAGAGAGTATTCAACAATCAGACAGGATTCAACCGTTAAAAAGGTAGACAATCAGATAGTGTGTGTTTGAGCGAAAAAAAAACTGGTTTTTAGAATCAGAGAGGGTAGACGACCGGATAGTGGGTGTTTTAGAAAAAAATGGTTTCAACCGTCAGAAAGGGTGGACAACTGGATAGTGTGTGTTTCATCGAAAAATACTGGTTTCGACCATTAGAGGGGGTAAACGACCAGAAAATTTTGACCCCCTAAGTCAAAGAGTCTTGTTGGTATCAGAAGGAAGATATGAGAAATACCTAATTGTCAACTTATCTCTCTTTCTTCCACACGCTTCAAAATCAATCCGATTTCAATAAATTATTGATAGACAAATCATAAAACTAAAACTGAATTTCCTTGAATGAGTTTGGTTGAGTATTAACAAGACAAGAAAAAGATCTTGCATCCCGAAAGAAGTTGGGAAGCTGCTTACTTCTTTAGGAACGAAATGACGATGAACATTTGACCACACTTTGCATAAAAGGCAGATAAGAAACCACTCTCTAAAAAAAACCTTACTCCAGATAACAGTCTTAAGTGGCTGTTCATCACACACTCCGCTGACCACAAAGCACACAGTTATTTGTCTTCGCGGCTACAACAGTACAGAAATCGTTCGTTGACCATGCACAATTCATTGTACTGGAATCGCTTGCGATACATGCGCCAAAAATACGAGAAAATTGGATATCAGAAAATATCTCTTTGGATTTCCAGCGTGAGAGTAATTCCTTCTAACTTTAGAAAATTTAAAGGTGAGCTTATAGGAATTTTCGCGAACACATGATCACCTAGTGATGTGACTTGGGTCTATCATGTTACCCACGATATAATGGTTTCTCCAATGTCCAGGAAGCATCCATCGTCACTGACATCCACAAAATTAGAATTTCAGCCATCATCTCATGGCACCTGTTCGTGGATTTTATCCTGAATGGTCATACACTTAACGCATTTAGATAATGAGAAATATGAAGCAGACTGAGAGGATTTATTTGTTAAAAGAGAGTGGAACATTTCCGTAAAGATGTCATCATGTTTTACCACAATGGAAAAAAGGTTCCAGAAATATAGTCGGTATATTTTGCTACAATCAAAGAATAGTCTTGTGGTGGTTCCTTTATCTCTTAGGGTCTTTCATGTTTTGTTTTTGTTTTTTCAGGAAAAGGCTTCAAAACAGATCCTGCTGATGTTTTGCTGAGGGTTATCTCAGCTGCTGCACGCAAAGTTTTTCGAAGATGGTATATATGTACTAATGCATCGACGAGACTAATGCATAAACCTCGATTGTAATGACATGCGGAAGTAGCTAATAGTGCTCATGATAAATGTACGATTTTTTTTTATTTGCATAGAGGGGGTCCTCGTGGTGTATTTGTTATAGCGATTGACAGTGGAATCGTAGTAAGCATGTTCGTGCTCCAGTCGCGCTATTACGTTCACTTTCGGGCAAATACCCTTGGGAAAGGTATGAACCCCTTATCCCCCCCCCCAGCTATGGGTTAAATAGTACCACTACTATTCTTCTAGGAGAATGGTTTTGGCATTAAATAACCTATGAAGGTTGAGTGCCATTAAATAAAGAAAGCAAATCAAACTATCCTTTCGCGTACGAAAAATAGTCTCATCTTTGATTTAACAAAGATGACATTTAACCCTTTTCTGAGTTGCAATTATACGTATTTCTGCTGGTTCTTTGTTTATTTCTATCAAGATTATTTCTCTTTTTAAGTTTCTCCCAGCTATTTTCGCTTTTAAACATTTCTATATCTTCCCATTTTCCTCTTTTTAATTATTTTCAACATATCGTGAGTTTTGTGATCTATTATTACCTACCTATAAAAATCATGATAGATAGATAGGCAGATAGTGATGATGACTGTCACATCTGATAAGATGACAGCCGTCTTTACCACTAAAACTTCAACTCAAATATTTTCATGAACTACAAAATCAATTTGCGGAAAAAATGTACAAGATGCCTAAAATGATAGGTAGTTAGATATCCATATATTGTTGGATTATAATGACATAGACTAATATGACACGTATGCTACTCTCAGGCTACAAAGCTACAGCCCAGTAACTAGCATAGCTAAGTAAGTGCTGACTATAAAAACTTCCCACTAAAGGAAACCGAAAAGTCAGCAGAGGTTTGATGCTGTAGCTTTCTTCTCCAGTTTTGATTTTGGGATTGAATTCTCCCATAAGAGTTGCCTTTATCACGCCTTTATCATTAGACTTGAGCTTCTTCTTCCCTATATATATATATATATATATATATATATATATATATATATATATATTCTCTTCAAAAAGACCCACACTCGGTCACATTAAGATAATAAATTTATTTCCATCCAGGTAAAAGCATCGAAATAAATCAATGCTCTAAAAAATTAATAGGATTTCTTCAGATCAAACAAGAAGAAGAAGAAGAAGAAGAAGAAGAAGAAGAAGAGGAAAGAATCGAACAAGTAAAAAGATGACTACGCAAAAGATAAGAACTTGAAAAAGAAAACAAGAAGAAGGAGGGGAAGAGAAAAGGAGGCAAAAGAAGAAAAAGGAAAAGAGAAAGAAGTAAATGATGACGAGATAGTAGAAAAATTAGGACAATACAATAAGAGAGAATAAGTGAAGAAGATGAGGACGACAAGTAAAAGAACAACGGAGGTAAAAGGAAAATGAAACAAGAAGAAAGAAAAAGTGAAGAAAGGAATGAAAATGGAAATGAGCCAAATCAAAAAAAGAAGAAAAGACTGAAAAAAAATGAAAATAAAAAAGAGAAGAAGAAGAAGAAGAAGAAGAAGAAGAAGAAGAAGAAGAAGAAGAAGAAGAAGAAGAAGAAGAAGAATGAAATAGAAAATGAAGAAAAGACTTAAATTACAAGAAGAAGAAAAAGAAGAAGAAGAATTATGGAAGAGAAGGAAGTAGAATATTGAAAGAAAAAGACGATAGGGAAAAAAAAGAAGAACGGAAGCGCTCGAGGAACAAACTTCTGGAATATCTGACAGTAAGAAGCAAGAGGAGAAACTTGCACCATTCTTTACTGCCAAAAATCTATCTGATCTCACTGTTCATAGATGTTTCTAAATCGGTCGGTCGAACACAAATGGTGGAAGTTTGTTCATCACCACCAAAAAAAACAGCCACGTGACTATTGTAGTTGAAGAAGAAAAAGAAGAAGAGAAGGTAGAAGATGAAGAGATGAATAAAAAGAAAAGCAAATTCAATGAATGAAAAAAAGAAGAAAGTAAGACGAATAGAATGAAGACAAAAAGTGTGTATGAGATATGCACTTAAACGCGGTGAACAAACCCTAAATGCAACGCAAAGACAAGATCTTCCTGCGGGAATCCCGATAATTAGCTTTTTTGGAGGTCTCGCTATAGGTGGCATTGCTATAACGAGATCTCACCCCTTCACTTGAATTGGCATGGAAACTGTCTCTGCTAGATTTTTCATCTACGGTTTTAGCATTTTATATTAACTGCATTCAGGCTTTCTTTTCTATCTCAGCTTAAAGACGAAGTGATGAAAAGTATAAAAAGTTTTTTTTCTTTTTCTCTTTTTTAAAAATTCTACTGAGATTCTCTTTTCCCTCATAAAAGAGAACTTTAATCTTTTATCTATGTTGGTTCAACTTTTTCCTTCATTTCTGCTTCTCTCTCTCTCTCTCTCTCTCTCTCTCTCTCTCTTTGCCTATATGTCCTTATCTTTCCCATTCATTTTCTGTATGTTACTACGGTAGCACACACACATACACAGTTATATATAAGCACAATAATATGTGTGTGCCTATATATATATATATAATATGAGAATCAAATTTTCAGATGTATTCTTTTTGTGGATTTTGTTAATGTTATGGTCTATGTGACCATCTTCAGAGTAGTATAAATGTTGTTTAATATTTCACCTGAAAAACTATTTTTCGAACGAAAAGATGAAACAAAAAAAAAGTTTTATCCCTTTTCCAACGCTGCCTGAATTTTTTAGCCATCTCCTTCCTCTAACACTACCTATGGAACAATATATTTATCAGCGTCTGTCCTCTCTAAATTGTTTATTTCAAATCTATTCCGTTGATATCCGTTGAAACAATATTTGCTTTCTAAAGAATTCCCATTTTGGTGTGTTTATTTCAGAATGTATTTCGTTGCATTCATTCATAAATACATACACCAATAGCGTAACGGTTATCGCCGTAAGGTAATGAACTTGACGAAGAGAGTTTAGATCCTGAACATTGTAGTTCATGCCTTTAGGAAAAGTATGAACTCATTTCTCCCTTACCAAACCTCTACCCAGCAGTGAGTAAAAAAATGTCAGACAAACTGGTCTCCCTAGCCCTGTTAGGTAAACAGCTCGTATCTTAAACTGGAGACGTGATAAATGTAAGTAAATTAACCGACCGTAATCGAGGGCAACCGGAAGGCTCCCTTTTCAATAGCTACTACACCGAAATGTAAGGGAGACCACTACTCCTTTCCCTGGATTGCTCCACTTACCTTTGATCCATGCTCTATAATGCAAAGTGTTAAACAAGGACCATCAAGCAAATTGTTTAATATGACTCAATCCATTGTCTCCCGGACCATTTGCAAACACTCTAACCATTATGCCAATGGGAAGACTTGAAAACCTAACATTGGTGTTAAAATATTGGAGTACGAAACGTTACACAAGAAAACCAAAATTAGTCAGAAATAGAAGTAAAAAAAAAAATAGTATGAAATACAAATAATAAAGAGGGTGTCCTCGTGGTGTAATGGTTAAAACACTAGACTGCAGAATCGTTGTAAGCGAGTTCGATACATAGTTGTGCTGTTACATTTACTATCAGACAAAAACATTGGGAATAGTATGAACCCCCTTATCCTCACCGCTATGGGTCAAATAGTACTACAACTATTCTTTCAGAAGGGTGTCTTTGGCATTAAATAACCTACAAAGGTGGATATACCATGAAACAAAGAAACCAAACAAATGAGAAAAAGTGTAAGAAATAAAACTTGAAATTAAAGAAAGTAGTAAGAAAGAGAAATATAACAAGTACTAAGAAATAGGGCCCGAAAAAAATTGTTAGAAAAACTAACAGAAAATTGTAAGTAGAAAGAATACAAATGAAAAATAGAACTAAAAATTAGTAAGAAAGAGAAATAAGAAAAAAATAGAATAAAATAGGCATTAAAATAGTCAGAAAGAGAAATAGAATTAAATAGCCATAAAAATAGTCAGAAAGAGAAATAGAATTAAATAGCCATGAAAATAGTCAGAAAGAGAATTAAATAGCCATAAAAATAGTCAGAAAGAGAAATAGAATTAAATAGCCATAAAAATAGTCAGAAAGAGAATTAAATAGCCATAAAAATAGTCAGAAAGAGAAATAGAATTAAATAGCCATAAAAATAGTCAGAAAGAGAAATAGAATTAAATAGCTATGAAAATAGTCAGAAAGAGAATTAAATAGCCATAAAAATAGTCAGAAAGAGAATTAAATAGCCATAAAAATAGTCAGAAAGAGAAATAGAATTAAATAGCCATAAAAATAGTCAGAAAGAGAATCAAATAGTCAGAAAGAGAAATAGAATTAAATAGCCATGAAAATAGTCAGAAAGAGAAAGAGAATTAAATAGTCAGAAAGAGAAAGAGAATCAAATAGCCATAAAAATAGTCAGAAAGAGAAATAGAATGAAATAGTCAGAAAGAGAATCAAATAGTCAGAAAGAAAAATAGAATTAAATAGCCATAAAAATAGTCAGAAAGAGAATTAAATAGCCATGAAAATAGTCAGAAAGAGAATTAAATAGTCAGAAAGAGAAATAGAATTAAATAGCCATAAAAATAGTCAGAAAGAGAATTAAATAGCCATGAAAATAGTCAGAAAGAGAAAGAGAATTAAATAGTCAGAAAGAGAAAGAGAATCAAATAGCCATAAAAATAGTCAGAAAGAGAAATAGAATGAAATAGTCAGAAAGAGAATCAAAAAGTCAGAAAGAGAAAGAGAATTAAATAGCCATAAAAATAGTCAGAAAAAGAAACAAAATATGATGAGAAAAAGAAATGCAAAGTTAGAAAGATTAAAGAACAGAAACAAAAATACAAAGAAATCATCAGAAAGAGGAACAAAAAAAAAAGACAGTCAGAAATGCAAGTATAAAAAAGGTCAAATATAGAAAAAAAAATAGTGCGAAAGAGCAATACTAATAAAATAAATAAATAGTAAGAAAAAGAAATTGAATGAGAGTTAAAAATGTAAAAAAAGAAGAAATTAAAAAACTGTGAGAAAGAGAAATATAAAAAATAACAAAATTGTACGAAGGAAACATCAAAATATAAAATACTCCTTTATTGACATTGCACCCTTGTTCACTCTAACACAGAGTGGTAGTACTTGTTAAAGTCATATCTATGCGTTGAATAGAAATATGTTATCATTTTCTAAACTTGAAGCGATTTTAACTCTTTGCAACCAAATTACTGATGTATTATTGAATTATTAGTCTTGAAAATCAAGTTTTGCAATTATTTAACCGTGTGAAAATAAAGCTATTAATGCTGGATAACAATATCTGGAACGATTCAACTGTGTGCAAACAAATGAGTTCTGGCTCTTTCAAAAATGTTACCAACGAACTATTCGTTTACAAATCGTTTATATTCAATAAATATCTTCAAATTGGATTTGATAATAAATAATCTACAAGAGTTGATAAGCCATAAACTCAGCCAACCAAAAATAATGGTTGGTTGATTGGTTTGATTTTATGGCATATCAACCTTTGTAGGTTATTTAACACCAAATCCTGTTTATGCATATATTAAGTATGAATGAGTTGTAAGCAAGTACAGTAAAATGGTCAAACAGTTCTATTTCTAAGAATTCAATTTAATGCAAGTCATTTGTATGTTCATAGCATGTAAAACAGTTGTATTCGACCTACAAATAGGACCCAATCAGGTGCTTTCACTTGGAGTCAGAGAGGATCTTGGAGCAATGACAATTAAAGGTTACACCACATTCTCCAAATATCCAACGAGCGTTTTATGGAGGGTTTACTCCTTAGCTGGGGATAGAGTCAGCATATTCTAAGCCCCGTACAGAAAAATATGTTCATAGTCCTTAATAATGGTAGTGGAAAACCTTATGATCTTATCTCTGGTCAGCTTTGAGTTGTGTGAGGACAAATAGATAAGGATATTCACAGATATATGCAAGGCTTTCGTCATCGATATTTCTTAGGTTTTGTTTTGATTTTTTTTATCTCTATCTACAAGTAAATTTGTTATTTTTTCTTTTCCTTTTATATATTTTCTTTGCCATTTTTTATACCTATCCTTTCTTTTTCCTTTTTCTCACACTATTATTTCTTTTTTTTTAAATATAGTTTTCTTAAAACCAATCATCTTCTCTCCTTTCTTTCAACGTTGAAGATTTGTGCTTCTTTTTCTTTCATCTATAAATCTTTTCTCTAATATCACATTTGTTTTTCATATTATGCAAACTGGAAGTTTTTAAATAAAATTTATTTTTTCGCATATATTCTTCCTTTTCTTTCATTACATTTTTTTTTTTCAATTTCGTTCGATCTTATGCTTTTCTTCTTTACTTTCAACATTTGCATGTGAATAATCGGACGTTCATATTTGCATGTGGTGTTTGCACATGTATATTTGCATGTGCATATTTACTCCTGTGTATTTGCATATGCTCGTTATGCATATGCACATTTGCTTTTATTCAGTGTTCTCATTCTGTTATTGTAGGTTGTAAGCGTTCAAAGCAAAAATATTTATCTTCCAAATGCAATAATAAAAATATTTGTGCTAAATTTTTTTAAAATTATTAGCATGAGTGCACAGTTTAATTGTCAAAAACACTTCTATTTCAAGCTATTCAGTTTAGTCCAACTGTTCTAATTAAAACAATTCAATTTATTGTAAGTACTGTTTCAATGTCAAAAACATCTCTATTTCGAACAATTCAGTTTAGCATTAGTATGCAGTCTAAATAACAAACAGTTCAGTTTAGCATAAATACGCAATTTAGATGCAAAAAACAGTAAACTCTCGAAACTACAGTTAAATTCTATTTGACCAATATATAAGACCCTATTAGGTGCTACCACTCCGTGCCAGAGAAGAACTGGGAGCAATGGCAATGAAAGGATTCTCCACATTCCCCAAAGCTCCTGCGGGACTGGAACCTCACCATCAGAATGTTTAGTGTCATATATCGGACGTACGTTGTGGCAGGGGTGGGGGTATTACTTTCTGCAGAAATGCAATCGATGTATTTTATTTTTGTGAATATTTCATTATTGATTATTTCATATTAAATTTTTACATATTCATAATGTCACATGGCTTATGTTTGTGTATGGTTACAAAACTTTAGTGAAACGGATGGAGAAAAACTTTGACGGGAATAACACAAAGATCCAAAACGAAGAATAAGAGCTGTACATTGTTGGAAAATTGAAAAAACAAACTAACTCATAAGCGACGTTCTCCTTGGGGCTCGTTTGCATAAATAAACCAGAGCAGGACGACCATCAAAAATTTACATACATCATCACTGTGCGTACACTGGATACCGATTTGAGAACGTGCCTGGTGCAATGACCGATAGGGACGGATTGCAAAAGGGAGTCAAGGGATTCTGTACTCTCAACACGCCTTGATGATGATGATGATGATGATGATGATGATGGGATTTTATTGGCGTGATTCAGATAAAAATTTTGAAATTATTTCAACTTTTTCCCAATCTTTCTCCAAATTTAATCCCAGCATTAGTTTTCTTCTCATTTACTTCGTATCTATAAACAGATGAAAATTCTCTGTGCCTCAACGTTCAACACAAACGCTGACACAATAAAAATCAATAAGGTGCAAATTAAACTGGAAGTTGTTTATTCCTTAAGTTAGAGCTTTCTAAGTACATCATTCAAGAAAAAACACTCCATCACTTGTAGTTGTTGACTGGGAAAATCAGGGGAAAATATTATGAATGGAATCCTAAGTTTACATAATATTAGAAAAATTCAGTAATATATTCTTAAAATTACAAAACGGAAAAAACATATACATGTTGCAAAATCTATATTTCTTTCGAAGAAAGAAAAAGTGTTCTTGAAAAATAATTCGTTGAATTAACAGATTCACACTTGAGTGATGACTCGGCCTTTTGAGATTATCTGACACATAATCATTTTATTCATAAGATTTTTTCGTGCAAATATTCTATAGATGATTATTCCGAGCTAGCCTCAAAAATTAGTCATCCATTCAACGTTGCTGCGAAAAGAACAACCGATATGCCCAACAAAGCACAACGTAAATCTAATACATATATATATATATGTGTGTGTGTGTGTGTGTGTGTGTGTGTGTGTGTGTGTGTGTGTGTGTGTGTGTGTGGAAAGAGAGAGTCACACACAATTATACACGAATAACAATACTAGTATATATATATATATATATATATATATATTCTGCCACGCACACAGACATACACACACATATATATAGACAGATTGATAGAGAGAGAGAGAGTCATTATTGTATAATTGTGTGTCTATATACTTCTATGTGTACCTCTTTATGTAACTACATCCAAACTTTTCTTTTATATAGGCTATGCTCATGCGTGATTGCACAGAAAAAGAAAATATACGAACGGTGACGAAAATTCATCTGCTCACGATCTGACAAGCCGCGATGAATCTCAGAACTACTTGTAAGGTGAATTACGATGAAGGGTCACCAAAATAAAATGATAAAGAAAAAATAAAACTAATGATATAGTGTGAGGGAATTGAATAAAAAAATAATGAATGAAGTCCGCTCTGTCGACACTTGTCACCACCGTTTATTTTTCTCCCCAAATTATTTCATTGATTTTTTTCTGCTAATCTAGCTTCGTAAAAAAAAAAGAAAAAAGATCGACGAAACTTGCACGAAGGCTTTTACAGCAAAGAGTCCCTGTCGTATGCCTTTTTTGAAAAATCTATAGGCAGTAATCACCTGCGCGGAAGGACACGAGTCGTAATTCGGCTATGCACAATGTCTCATGTCTTCCATATATAAATGAAAGCTCTGATCACTTCGAGACGACTTTGTCGTCGTTCGACTTATTGAAAAGGACGACTTTGAAATGTTGAGCCTGATTTATAAGAAAAGGACAAATTATTCGACCTATGAATATGATCACTGTATATTCAAAATGAAGGGAAAAGAGAAAAAATAGTATATTCGGTATCCCTTGAATTTATTTTTATTTTATTCTTATTTTGCAAAATCATAATTTTTCATTTTCTTTATTCCTGATTGCTCATTCGTTGGCTTGTCTCATTTCTTAATCAGTTCCCTTTCTCCATTTCTGGGCATATTTTATTATCCCTATCCCATATGTATATTTCTATCCACTGTTTACACACACACACACACATATATATATATATATATATATATATATATATATATATATATATATATATATATATGTTACATTATGTTAATGATTCATGTTTCTATCTCAGTCTCTTTGTATCCATTCCAGTTTATTTTTCTTGTGTGTCTGTTACGTTTGTCAATTTCTATCTATCAATCAAGCAAGCTCACTAGCAATCCACGCGTCTTTATCTTTTTGAACATTAAGGTAACAGTGAAACAGATATGAATGAATCTGTCCCTAAAAGATGAGAATATTCTTTCATAAAATGTGTTTAGAGATTTTCTTCTACTCAACCATGAAAATTATATATATATATATATATATATATATATATATATATATATATATATATATATATGCATATATATATATATATATATATATATATATATATATATATATATATATATATTGTGTAGTACCTGTAACAATTCAGATGATGCTTTTGATAGCGTACTCATGTTTGAAATGAATAAAACATTTAAAAGGGAGGAAAATATTTTAAAATTCTTAAAAAGCAACTATTTATTTCGATTATGTCTCATCACAAAATTGTGTCCGTAATATTTAAGTTAATATGTGAAGATTTCAAATTTTGGGTAGTGATCAACATAAAGTAAGGAGGAGGGGAGAAAAAACTTAACGTAAGCCTGCAGATTTGGCGTGGATGATATTAATTTTTCTTGTATAGAATTGCTTTTCTGTGTTTCTATACACCGATTCTTTTTAGTAAACCTTTAAAAGAATTTATTAAAAAATCCATCGATGATTTTAATGTCATTCAATATCCTCCGCCCAAGCCCTGATGATGGTTCATTAGAAACCGAGACGTTATAGCATTGACTTTTTTTTTACATTAAATTTTTCTCTTTGGATAACCTTTTTTCCATTTTTCTCTATTTAATATATATGTATGGAAATGATTTGGCATTAAATAACCAACAATGGTCAATATGCCATAAAACCCAACCAAACCAAATCATATAGATTTGATATACATGTCTAATGAAGAATTGGCATTAAATAATCAACAATCGTTGATATGCCATAAAACCCGTCCAAAACAAATCATATATTTGATATATGTGTAAAACCCAACCCAACCAAATCATATAGATTTAATATATATGTATAATGAGGATTTGGCATTGAATAATCAACAATGGTTGATATGCCATAAAACCCAACCAAACCAATCAGGTTTTGGAAGTAACTGTAGGCATCTCCTCTACGGGTCAAATAGACCTCTTATATCTATTAGATGGCAATAGTTGAAACCATATAATTTTGTGCAATATATTTGAAACCATATATCTCTTTTGCAATTTATTTATATTAAGAATAGTTACTCGGAGCTATAAAACTTTACGAATAGTTATTTCGAAACCATATAATTGCATGCAAAAAAAGGAGAAAAAGATCGTTTTTGAAATTAAATGACTCAATAAGGCTTGACTTGCCTTTATAGTGGTATTTCAACATTGAAGTATCAAAACATTAATTCAAGTTTAACTTTGGCATTTATAGAGTTGAAATATGATTCACATATTTACAAATGTTTGTAAATATAGATTATTTTGAAGATAGTGTTTGGATTTTTCGATAGTATTTTAAAGAATTATTTGTAAACAATTTTGGATTCATTTATCTATCTTTAATACTAATAATTTGGATACACTTATATGGTTTAAAGTAATTATTTCTATTTAATAATGGTAATTATTTGTTACCACAAGGTTGTATAGTCTGCAGAATTCTAATCTTGTACAAATGATGTTCAAACGACTCTAATCCATAAATCAAACCCAAATTGTCCAACCACACCGGATCAGAGTGGATCTTAGTATCATGGCAGCCAAACGGTTCTCTATATATCTCAAGGCTCCAGAACTGGAGTCCCTATACCAGTTGAACACTCCTTTTGAGGATATATCCTTTGTTTGCAAGAAAGTCCGTCTGGGTACCGACAGGATGATATAACCCAACAAAGATAGGCATACTGCAAAGCAAATCAACCAAACAACCAACCAAGAATGTTTTAATCTTTCGATATTCCTAATGGAGCTTTCCTTATTTTCTATCCATTGTTTAGTATATTGGTATATTAGTATATTGGCTCACAGTGAGAATCAAATTCACTAAAAATGGTCACCTAGATTATCTCACAAACCACAAGACGCAAGGCACAATCAGGCAATCCTCAATGATAAATTCAATGATAACGACAATGTAGAAAATCTATGTCTTTACGTTAAAATGCAGACTAAAAGTATTTGCAGTTTTAAGAAACAATTGTTCAGTATTTTCAATTTTTCGTACAATTGTCACTCAAATACATACATACGCAAACATATAAGCAAACACAAACATGCATAGCTAGATAGCAAATATATCTGTTATATAGTCATATGCAGATTCACATCTACATATACACATGCATATACATGCCGAATGGATCAAAACGACACAATGATAAAGAACAAGCGAAGACTTCTTCAACAAAACATACCTCTCAATTTATTGTAAGGGTTCGAAAAGGGTTACTCAAGGTTTGCGTGTTAGAGGGAGTTGGAGACCAAACTGAAGTGCAATATATTAACCCCCATTCTTATGGCCGTCAGCGTTGTGTCTTTCTCGTTCTCCAGGGCTGCTCAACAGGAGGCCCAGGGGCCCACTCTGCTGGCTTTCTCTACTGCATCTTATCAGCAACATCTTTGGACCCCAACTCATCAGGTCCCCAACTCATCAAGGGCCCCGAGGGCCCCTTCGGCCTGGCGTGGCTTTCCCTATCACATTTCGTCTCAAACTCCAACTGTCTGACTTTTTGTCTTGACTGAGTTATATGATAGTTCAACGCCCATTCAATCACCCACTCAATCTTTGGAATGGCATGTTTGATCGTCATCAAGTGGAAATAACTGTCATGCAGTTCAGAAGTCACTCTCTTCCGGTGCATCAGTCTATGAGTGTACCATGGGATTTTTTTTTTACCTTGTCCCATTTCGTCAGCCAATTTCCACCTACGCGATTTCTTTCGATTACTGGCCATTGGGATGTGTCACTTCCTTCCGGTGTATCACTTTGCGATGGCATGTTTGGCTGGGTTGAAGGTCAAAATACAACACATCCTCAAGTCACGCTACTTGCACGGATTTCCCTATCCTTCCCTACCATCATCGCTCCTAGTATGTTTTCCAAACCGCATCCTGTATAAACACAGTTCTTGCTGTTATGTCAACACTGGCTCATCCATATGTCGGGGTCAATTGGAGAATGTCACTCATGACTTTATCTTTACTTCGTGAGCAGTGTTCCGCGTGTCGTATTTTTCTTACTTAGATGGTTTTAGGTTTGGTTTCTTTGTTTTTAATGGCATATCACCTTTGTAGGTTATTTAATGCCAAATCTATTCTCCTTGAAGAACAGTAGTGGTTACTATTTAACCCATAGCTGGGAGGATAAGGGGGTTCATACCTTTCCAAGGGTATTTGCCCGAAAGTGAACGTAATAGCGCGACTGGAGTACGAACTCGCGTACTACGATTCCGCAGTTCATCGCTTTAACCATTACACCACGAGGACACCCCCTCAGATGGTTTTAGAGATGGGAATTAAGGTTTACAGCAATACAGCTCATTGCATTTTGGTGCGCTTCCCATCAAGCTTTTCTCTCAGCGTTTTGTCAGAGTCTATGGGGTTGTCCATACTGTAGTGGTCGCACGAGCACTGCCTGGAAGAAATCCAGTTTTATTTGATGGGATAGATCAGACTTCGCATGTAGGTGCTTGCTGAATTTTCTAGTCATGGTAATTCAATAAAAATATAACGTCAATTCCTATATTCAAATATAAGAATATAATTTAATTTCCTGCCCATGAGGTTAACGTTATGTGAATTCATGACACCGACTTGGGAAGACGTGGCCCCGGTGGTAACCGTGTCCTCTGTCGGGAAAACGTACCTTCAAGATACGTTAGGTTAAGTGGTCGCGCATTTCACCATAACTAGTTAATTTGGCATAGCTTATGTGTGAAATGGATCGGTGGCGCAGTGGTAGAGTTTCGGCTTATGCATTCTGTGGTTGTTGGTTCGATCTCTGGTAGTGAGGATCACGGTGTTCGTATGTAGATATTTACCAAATTTTCTTTTCATGTTAATTCAATAAATATATATATATATATAGTAAAGAATTTGGAATAAGTAATTGCTTGAAAAGCTTCCGAAAAACTGGTCAACAGAAAAGTATAACAACAAAAATGTTTAAGGTCTTAACTTTTCATTATTGTTTAATTACAAAAAGTTTTATAAATCGTCTACAATGTGGAAGTTACAATTATCAGATAAAACTTTATTCCATGAGGAATAATAATTAATGAATTTGTCTTTTGATTCTATTGTAGTTGTATGAAACGATTGTAAGAATGAGAAATCTTTAGCAACTTTTACTCTTTCTTTACTACTCTCTTCCACTATCTCTCTCTCTCTCTCTCTCTCTATATATATATATATATATATATATATATATATATATACGTGGGTGGTATGGTGGGTGTTTGTATGTCTTTATTCTTTTGTAGAAACATAGTTATGAAACATTTGTGAGTATCTG
>OY757911.1:71877639-71892639 GCA_963585895.1 Sepioteuthis lessoniana | reverse complement strand
ACCGTTCCAACAACTTCTGGAAGGCCCCATGGAAGTCCTCTTGTGTGAGCGTGTCAATGATCTTCGTCACAGCCTCTTTCATCTCCTCAATAATCTCATAACGACAGACTCTGAGCTTAGGGAATAACCAAAAATCACAGGGAGCAAGGTCTCGACTATGGTGATGGTGAAGAATTGTCTTGATGCCCATCTTGGTCAAATAGTCTGTGACAAGGATGAAGTTGTGGACTGGTGCATTGTCCTGTTGGAAATGCCACTGACCTGGCCTCTTCCGACGGAATCTCTTCCTGAACTCCCTTAAAACCTCAACAAAGTAACCCTAACCTCTTGGCCAACCAACTCTGGTATATTGACTTCCTTATTCCTCCCACACCTCTCATCATACCACACAGACTCCCTGCCTTCCTTGAATCTCTTATGCCACTCAAAAACTGATTCTCGATTCATGCAAGATGGTCGAAAAGCAGTATGAAGCATTCCATACGTTTCTGTGGCATTTTTTCCAAGTTTAAGACAGAATTTTATTGCATATCGTTCTTCTAAAGTGTCCTCACGTCCAGATTGCATTTTTGACATTCACCAGCTGTGACATTTAGGCTTTAGTAGATTGTATTCCAATTACTGCTGTGGCTGTTCATTTGAACCTGAAATCATAAAAATTTGTCAGTCATCTCATAATATGTATCGTAATAACATACTGAAATTTTAAGAGTCTACAACAATTTTAAATGCCTGTACAAAAAAGTCTAGAAACTTACTGAATGCACAACGTATATATATATATATATATATATATAGTGTCAACAAATTATGTAATTTCAAAATTTTATTGAATAATCTATTTATGTTATTGACATTTCCGATACGAAGGATTTATAGAAAGTTCATATATATATATATATATATATATATATAGAGAGAGAGAGAGAGAGAGAAAGAGATTTTATTTTGCAGCCGTTTTCCCTAAATTTGGGAAATGGCATTCGAGATTTATCTAACAACTAAAATGTTAAAATACTTTTAACCCTTTCAATATTCACCACAGTGCAAACGCATAATGATCTATATTTAAGATAATTTAATAAAAGAACTACTAAAATTGAGAAAAAATATTGAATAAAAGTTTAAAAAGCAAAGCCTATCGCAATCAAACGCTCAAGAAAAAATACAAAATTTTAAAATCTTTCTGAATTGGACAAAAAATATCCTAGATATTAAAAAAGAACAAGAAACAAATTTAAAGAGATTTTAAAGCGCAAAATGATGAATTGATTATACTATAGAAATTTACCAAAAATGTTGAGCAACTCTTGGGTAGACAATTTCAGACAATATCTTTAAAAGAAATATGTAAAGAAAAATAGAATTAAGATACCTTCGTCCACAGAAATAAAATATATAAAAAATATACTTTTTTAGACTGTTTCTGATATTTTTAGTAACAACGTCTCAATGTAATAGAATTTAGTAGTGAATAATACTTAATAATATTCGTTTAAATCGTTACGTTTTACGTTCAAAGAAAACGTGTTAACAAAAGTAAAAAGAGACGTACTTGTGGATGTACGACTAATCGATTAGGTTTATTCACCACGGTCATCTATTGAATAACATGAAACAAAGCTGTTTTAATTTTGTGGGCACCAGTGAAATGTCCTTCCACCATGTGTTATGGTGGATCAAGATCTCTCTCCCCACTCTCTCTCTCTCTCTCTCTCTCTCTTGCTCTCTATCTCTATCTCTCTCTCTCTCTCTCTCTTATAGTGTCGTTCTTTCGGTCCCCACAAATCCCACAGTGCTCTGTCACCAGGAGGCAATTTCCTTTCTCTCTCTCTGAAAGTAATAACTTTAATCTTTTTCGTTATATCAGGTCCCTAACATTTATATTCCATTATAAAACCCAGGTATATTTCGCTTGGAGGAAAATTCACTTTTTATAAATTTGTTTATATATATATATATATATATATATATATGAACTGATTTGGTTTGGTTTTATGTCATACTAACCATTGTTGTTTATTTAATACCAAATCCAGTTTTACATATATATTAAATATATTTATAAACACATTTTGTAGATACACACAGTTAAATGATCAAACATTTCTAACAATTCAATTTAGTATAAGTCAGAGTTAAATGATTTACACTATTGCTATGTATCACTGAAAATTCAATAAAATATGAGTCATTTGTTTGCACACAGTTAAATGATCTCTACTTTTAAAAATATCAATTTACCATAAATCATTTGTTTTCACTGTTCAAATGACATAGAGTTCTATTTGACCCATAGATAGGTCCCTATCAGTTACTACCTCTCCGGGCCAGAGTTAACCTGGGAGCCATGGCAATAAAGGGATACATCACATTCTACAAACTCTCGCATTACTAGAGCCTCACCATCAGATCGTTTCATGTCATATCCAGGGCACTCGTTGTGGGGGTCTCACTCTTCTGCAAAGATGCAGTCGGTGTATTCTAAGGCCCCAGTCGATTGAGCTGCTTATACGTATATACCAAAAAACACACCTATCATCAAAAATTCATTCATCAAATGATGTCTTTTGGGCTTAGGTGTAATTTCGGAATCAAAGCATCACTTCCCCACGAGTAGTATTTAACGATACCACCAAAACTTATTTTGCTTTTCCGTCATGCTGCGGGAATGTCAAATGAAAATACAGCATCGTTTTTTTATCATTAACAATTTTTGAGCTAATGTTAATGAGTTCAGCAACAAAGCTTTGATTCAATTATGTAAAATTTTGATCAATAGATTGACTGACAATATCAGTAACGAGGAATCATTGATTCACTGGTGTTAATTTGAATTATATGACGAGGTGATAACATTAAATTCTACTGGAAGTCGGAAGAACTTTCGATAGACCTCAAGTTCTAAAGATTATTTCTACTCTGGTAAGCCGTTCTGACAGCAAAGGAATCCCTAGTATTGTGGTGTGTGACACTGGAAGTGGCTTAATCGATTGAGGGTAAGCAAAGAGAAAAAATTAAGAATTATTCTCTTAAAAGAATATAAGTTTGTTATATAACTGGAAGAAAGAGACAATAACTCTTATATAAAAATATAATCTCTTTTTTTTAATTACTATTAGCAAATCGTGACGAAATTAGTTGCGTGAAGAGAGAGTCAGGATAGACAGTGAACAGTTAAGATTTACACCAGGTTGAGTCGCAATATCTTTAGATCACATGACTTCTTCGCTCTGCCTCCACGAGGCTGACACAGGGCCGACTTAAAGCATTTAATCCTCTTCATTTCTTCATTCTGCCCCCACGAAGCTGCTACAGGTCAATTCACTACAGAGGTCTCCGCTAAGCTCTTCTATTTTCTTCTAGGATCATACTCGCTTTCGACATTAGCGAGTCTTGTACATTTAGACTTTTTTCTACCTCTTAATTTGAGGCCGTCTGTTTCCAAGCCGGGCCAGTGCCCAGAATGGTGTGATATCTAGTCTCTCTCACTACTCTCGGCCCTCTGTTCTGAAGTCGAAACTTCCGTTGTTATATATTTTTGGGACACTCACGCACCTTGTGGTTACTCTCCCTTCCGGCATCCGACACACGCAGTTCATGTGGCATTTTCGCGGTATTTTTCTTATCATACAAGTTGATACAAGTTACGAGTTAAGATACAAGTTGCATAAATATTATCTGGATGAAGAAAAATATTCGAAAACTCAAAAGATAAAATTACTTGAGCCGACAGTTGGATTCACGAGAGTAAATACCTTGCTTATTTTTTAGTTGTCATTGAAGGGAACGAATTTGATTGCATAAAGGGAATAACTAGGTAGGTCTGATAAGAGAATCCTTATTGCTCAATATTATTTGGACAATTAATTTTGAAAAGAAAAATATATGACGATTTATCCAAATTATTTAGGAGGAAACAGGTTGTTGCATTATGAGGTGGCTGGGTGAAAGATCTGATTGAAAAACTGTGATTGCTTAATGTTACCCGAACAAAAAAATTACCTAGAGACTAAAATTAGGGAAAACGACGCGACAGAATTATAGAGGCCATCTCGGCTGTCTTGGAGATGAGCAAAAACGTTTGGAGCGTTTTAGCCAAATATATATAAAAACTGCCACCTAAGATTCGAGTCGTGACATTGCATGATAGGATGTAGATTAAAGTCTTCTGCCAAAATGTCTCTAAAAATATAATATCATGGGAAACTGGTGCTACACAATTTCTATGTATTTTAGTCAAGCTTCTAAGTCTTGTCACCGACTTACATTCTTTTCAACAGGTGTGGTTGGTGTTGTTTGCATATTGTAGCTATTCGATAATTCTCCTGTTGACTCTTTTTATGAGTACAGGAATTGCTTTTCATTCGTTTGCTCTACATAGGCAGATCTTCCTACAAGCACATTTCAAGAGGATAAATTTAAGGTTTTTCTATTACTTTCTTTTGATTTTTCTCTTTCCAAACCAGGTTTATTCGAAAAAGATTTTTTACTTCATTCCTTCTAATGATTACTTGTTTGAAATTCCCGGCCGTCAACTAAGATAATTGCTGCTTTGTATGAGACCTTCCAACAGTTCTTGTACCAGATTTTTAGTGAATGGGGTGGTTGCTTCTCATTTACTATTTTTCCATTAGAAAGCAAGAGTCCTCGCGGCGTAGTGAGTAACTTGCTGGACTGCGACGTCGTCGTAAGCGAGATCGAACTCCAGTCATGCTATTACGTCCACTTTCATATAAATAACCCTAGGAAAGTCATGAACCCGCTTATCCCCTCCAGCTATGGATGAAATATTTCGTCTACAAGGGTGGTTTTAGGATTAAATAGCCCACGATGATTGACATGACATTTAGCAAAAGACTAACCGAATAAACCTATAAAATTCTAATTTTGGAGTCTTTTACAATTCATTCTGACTAGATATTAGCTCAATTTTATCCTGTGTTTCAGAAAGACGACCTCAGTACTTTTGAATCTAACATTTCAACGTAATCTATATACATTTCCATGATCACCAGAAAATCTTTCACAAACAATTTTGTTAAAAACGTCTCTAGATTTGATTCTTTACCATGTTTAATTGTGGAGGTGCCCGTGGTGTAGTCGTTATCGCCGTAGGAAATGAACACAGTGATACGAGTTCAAATCCTGGACGAGACTGATTGCATTTCACATAGCACTAATACCCTTGGGAAAGGTATGAATCCAATTATTCTCCCTCCAGCTATGGGTAAATAGTAGGACAGACTAGGTTCTTCAGCCATGGTTAGGCAACTAGTCTAGGAGAAGGAAAACTCTGAATTCAAACCTGTTAAACTCCGCTTAAAAATTGACCTTGTTTCATATCCTGCCCTAGCGGAGGGGTTGGTAAATAGTACCATGTTTAATATCAGTTGGAGAGAATTAAACATCAAAGTCCTCGAAAGTGTCAAAAATTACTAATATCAAAATAATATTGCCCAAATTGTATTTGTGATGAGCAGGTAGTGTAGATAGAATGAAAGAATTCCGACAAAAATGTGTTTGTAAGGGTCCATATCAGGAGCTTCTAGTCGAGGTGAGTCAAGTCCTACCTATCTAAATTTCAAATAAATATAAATGAAAACTATTATTCAGTAGGATTACTTGATACGAGTATACTTTTTGGAAAGCCATCCAACGACCATTGTTCCGAGAAGTGACTTCTCCTATACAACAGTGTAGTAGCTAATGAAAAAGGAGTCATCTACAATTTCGGTGGCTTGAAATCTGTTACTTGGACTTATGTGGCCGGACAAATTGTCGATGTCTATTTATTTACGGTTTGTTGCACGTATTTTTGTTACCACGGCGACGGAGTGGACAATATGAAAACTGTTTTCGAACCTTACCTTTTGTAACTAAGATGATTAATATAGCAGCCGAATTTTAATAAGGGTGGGGGGAGTTGTAAATAAGATTTTTTTTTTTTTTTTGAAACCCACAAAATTTTTTGTTCAAAAGGAAAATAACTTGAACATTCACAGGGAATATGTCGTCGAAAATTGAGTAGATTATTGCTTTGATTAAATTTATAATTCATCCTTAAATATCAATCAATCTAAAATCTCAACGAAAAGTCGACAGCCTAATACTTTAAATGTCTGCATCTCTAAGTATGCAAGGTTATTTTATCTGAATTTTTGCTTTATTTTGCAAAAATTTGCCAAATTAATTCAGGAAATCACAAGTTTTTAAAATATCTTAATGTTGAAATTAATAATCTTTTTAAATCGAGAATTTCTTTAGAACACACACACACACACACACACACACACACACACACACACACACACACACACACACACACACACACACACACACACACACACTTATATACACGTGAATATGTAATTTAAAGGAAACGCTTTCGTATCAAAATAAAAAAAATAGCGGTATGGTTTCTGCGATGTTTTCTTTTTAATGATTAAGAAGCTTCCAGCAGAAGATCGTATGAATAACATAGAAAGATTATCAACTAATCATCCTTTCCTGGATGAGGAAGCAAAGTTGAAGCTGGAAGACAATTTGAAAAAAATAAAGTATCTTCATTATATGTGACAAGTTGCATACGACATAAAATTGAATCTGTCTGATCTGGTTATATTCTTACTTGTTGGCAATAAGTCATTTTGATTAGATTAAAAGATAATACTCAAAAGTAAGTAAATCTATCTATTATTAAATTAGATAGATAGATAGATAGATAGATAGTCGTTTTTTTTTTTCAAGACGTAAATACCGACAAGTTAAATTTAAACATGCTTCGTTTGCATAAAATTAGTTTTACGAATCATCTAGTTAGAATAGGAACCACAATTACTGGTTTACGTGGTGACAATGTTATTACAATGTTTGCTCTTAGCAAACTAACCATACAGAGAGATTGATTGTTTATAGATAGATAGATAGATAGATAGATAGATAGATAGATAGATAGATAGATAGATAGATACTATGAGGTTACAAATAGCTCCAGAAAGATGTACAAATCAAAATATAGATAGTTTGAAAGAGAAATCGAAAAGACACGTTAGTGAGGGTTCATCACTTTCTAATATATGCATGCTTCTCAGCAATTTCAAACATGTAATTCCTGGCAAACAATATTTCTGTACATTCATATAAAATGTCATCTCGGAAGTTATTTCTGCTGCCTTTGCTATGAAAAAATCCCAACCTGCCTGTGTCAGAAGTCATTTCACCAATACTATCCAAGACACTAAGATAAATGCTTTCTCTGTGTTCATCTGTATACTTTTCGTAAAATTGTTTGAAAAAGATTAAAACGAGTGAATTTGTCCCCATAAAAACCCTGAGGCAACCACAGCAGCAGGATCCCCACTGCCGATGAAGATTATGTTGAGATAGATACATAGATTGATAGAAAGATTCGTTTTGTTTATTTGTTTTTGCTTATCATATTGATAAAAAACATATTTACGAAATTGATGGATGGTACATAAAATTTGACTGAACTTTCTACAGAGAAATACGAGATTACAATAATTCTTGCTTTGTACAAAAGATGATCTTGAACACTCAAACTGATACAACTGTGAACCAGGAAAAGCTACGATGCTTTACCGTATTTAGATAAAGAAACTTTAGTCAACGTAAAATGGGATGTTATAAAATTTAGTTTATGAGGGTCAGTAGATATCTACGCGAAGCCCGAAATTATACGACGGAAAAGTAAATGTCGGTTAAGCGTTTATACAATTTCGCATATAAAGAAAAGAACATATTATGAGCCTCATTTTATCGGACTGTTTCTGGTTTGAGCAAATAGTATTTATCGGCAAGAACAAATTTTTGCCCTTTGCACAATTCCCAAAAGATAAATTTTCCCACCCATTCATGTCTTCTCTTGTATTAATTTTGTGTCAGTTTATTGCATTCGCTTATCATACGAGTAACTTTCTCAGCTTTGTCACAACATAGCCAGCATTTATTATTTTTCTGCAAAGAGCAATCAAGTGTGCGCGCGTGTGTGTGTGTGTGTGTGTGTGTGTGTGTGTGTGTGTGTGTGTGTGTGTGTGTGTGTGTGTGTGTGTGTACGTTTGCATGTGTGCGTGTGAAGAGACACCGACTAATTGATATATATATATATATATATATATATATATATATATATATATATATATTAGTGTATGTATGGTAAAAAGTGTTGCAAAAGGGTTTTCACAAACTGTAATTGAAACCGAAAACTTCAATATTGCGAATTTATTTTCCTTTGCTGCCATTCAACTCTTTTTGGGGTACACTTTTCCAACATGATAAAAACTCTATTAATAATTAACAGTTCAAGGAGGGGCGAACTATTTTCTTTTCTTCGAATAAAATGCCATAGATCTTTTAGGCAAAAATATGCTTTTAAACGTTTAGGTGTCCATGTGTTTGACTGTTCAATAGTTCTGCTTCTTCGTTTAATTCAAACGGTTCTATTGTAATAATTTCTATTCCTCAAATTTATATAAGCGTGTCTTTGTCTGTTCAGTATAAAACCAAATTCTATAGATGAAATTTCGTAGGATTTTATTAATCCGAAATGTTAGCATAGATGATGAAAAGTTTGCTATTAATACACAATTTTGTGTGATTCCGTTTGTCCCTGTTGTCGAATGTTAAAAGATAAAAGCAAGCTTTTGTTAGCTTATCAAATCTGACGCTATTCAAAGGCTTAGTAGATGAAAAGGTAGTCTGTTTCAATGGTAAATTTCGATAGGAATTATTGAAATATAGGTGCTACAAAGAGAAAAGTTGATTAATGAATAAAGAAATGACCTGAAAATAAATATTAAACGTGAAAAAAGAATTAAAGGAAATTTTGTATAAAAAATAAACAATAAGGATAAAAAAAGAGGCCGGAAGGACAAGAAAGAAAGAAAGAAAGAAAGAAAGAAAGAAAGAAAGAAAAGCACATAAGAAAAGATAAGGAAAAATGAAAATAAAAGAAAAGAAAAAAGGAGCAAATGATTGAAAAGAAAAACGAAGGAAATATTAGATGAACTAAAGAAAAAACTGTATTTCATCATGCTTTTATTTATACATAATCCAAGAAAATGACAAATCGTAACGCGATTTCTAACAGAGCAATATACATCAAACCTAGTAAATCAATCAATTTCTTGTCGAATTCTTACGTAAGACAACAGGGATAAATGGAATCACAGAAAATTGTATATTAATGGCAAACTTATAATTATCTGTGCTGACACCCTTTATTAGCAAAATCCTACAAATTTTCATCTATAGAATAATAATTTTGTGAGGTTTATGATAATGCTGAACGTCATATTTTGATCAGTCATATTAATGATAAAACAGTGATAACAATGATATAGTAATTACAATCCTTCATAGAAGCAACATTGTCCACGTGAGCCGTAACAATAACGGGAACCAAATGGATTCACGGATCGTCTTGGAATTAACTAGAATCAATACAAGAAAAGACAGTAGGAAAAGAAAAAAAAAACGAAAAGGAAGACAAAAGATATTCCATAATGGAAAGAGGGAACAAAGGGGAAATAAGAAAAGCAATTACGAGTAAACAGAGTAAAAAGAAAATATTGAAGAAAGAAAAAAAGAATAAAGCTGAGAAAAAAAAACAGAAAAAGAAAATACTCATAAAACAGAATGAAAGAAAAGAAAGAAGGAAAATGCAAGAAAAGACGATAAAAATAAATCAAATGGAAAATAAAAAGGAATAAATGTGATAGAAAAAGACACTAAAAAAGGGGGAAAATTATATAAAAGGGTAGAAGAAAGAAAATCAAGGAAATTGATTAAGTAATGATAGGAAGAAAGAAATTAATGGAATAAAAGAAAGACCATAGAAAAGAGCAGAACTGTATGCCACTCTGACTGAATGCTGTTTTTCAATATTTTGGGGTCTTCATTTTCGATTTTCAGTAGTTTAAGTTCATTCTACAAAATATACATGAATATGTTACTGTTCAAGCGTTAAAAGCTGCATATATATATATATATATATATATATATATATATATATATATATATATAACAGAGTTACAATGTTGTAAACGTCAGAGATTAATATTACCTAATAATATTTTTAATACTTAAAAAATTGTTTTTTTATTCAAAATTGTTTTGGGTGTAATTATCGATAGATGATACTGCATATACATATATATATATATATATATATATATATATATATATATATGTGTGTGTGTGTGTGTGTGTGTGCGTGTGTGTGTGTGTGTATACTCTCACTCATGCACGCTCGCACGCACGCACGCACGCATACACTCACACATACTCCCACATATGTATATTGTGTCGTGAAATAAGGAAGGTCGACTCACGTGTAACGTAAGAGGTATTTTATTCAGGGGAGAATATGGTCCACATTTGATACGCTGACGAACGTAAATAAGCTTAAATATTTCATCGGCATCCCACAATCGCTAAGTGTGACGGAATGCATTTTTAACATGTAAAGCGGTGATTTTTGGAGAAGCACAGCGTGTCTGAGCTACGGCTCGGCTCCAAAAAAAATTTGGGGCTCCATTTCCATTCCCCTAGAAGGGGCACCTTAGGAGCCAGGCGATAAACCGAGCCCTGCAGAAGCAGGTGAGAGCCTGGAGTACGCCCCCTGAGGCCATAGGGATGTCGCTCTAAGTCATGTAACCCCAATGTTGGTCTTTCCGCCGCTCATTTCAGGCAACCATCTATGACTGAAGTCTCTGTAAATAACCTAAGTACTATTTGTTTATAGACAGAGTCTTTAAATAGTTTTCAATCTATTTTATAGGAGATTCCAGCAACTCCATAACATCCCCCTTTTTGACTGACTTCCTTCCTCGAAGCTGTATTTTTTTCTTTTTGAGTTCATCTCCAAAGTCTCTAAAAATGTCCTTTTGAACGTTTCTCTCATGGAGTAATTACAGTCATCGTTACATCGAATAAGTAATTATCTTCATCGGTTCTTTTTCCAGGTTATTAATATCCTCCTCCGAGTACCTTTTCCTTATTTGGTTGTGATGTGTCTTAATATTATTTTTTTGATTTTTGATTATATAAATTAATCTCCCGAGACGTTTATCAATGATACCAGCCTTCCAGATTCATTTCCCGTTTCTTTAGTATTTAAAGAAATTTTTTTCTCCTGCTATATTTATTTTTGCATTATTTTTTTATATTTTTAGTTTTAATTTGGGCGGGGCGCAACAGTTTATCGAACACAGATCTTATTCATCTCGCGGGCATGAACTCTGTTGATGACAATCCTGAATAAGTACTCTGGTTCGCTGTCACACGGTAAACGCTTAATAATTATTGGATGTCGTCCACGGATTTATTTTTGGCCGACTTTTTTAATGCTCGCTTGAAAGTGTCTATAAATTTTTCTGTCTGTCCATTTTATCGCAGATGGTATGGTGCTGTAGTGATATGTACAATCAAAAAGGTTTTACAAAAATCTTTGAAATCTTTTGTCGATACAACTGTCTCATTAACCAACGTATGTGTATCAGGAATACCAAATCGATCAAAGAGTTTATACAAAAATCTAATTGTACTAGTGGGTTTGTTGCATACATATATATACTGGATAAATACTGACTCAATGATAAACGACGCATCAAGGAAGATACAGGAAGACTTCTTTAACAACATATTTTTAACTCTCACTTTATTGCAAGGGTTCGAAAGGGTTGTTCAAGGTTTGCATGTGAGAGGGTGCTGGAGACCGAACATAAACTTCATATTTTGACCTCCACTACTTATGACCGTCACGTTGTGTCTTTCTTGTTCTCTTAGATGCTCAACCAGAGGTCTTGGGGTCCACTGCTGGATGCTGGCTTTCTTTACTGCATCTTATCAGCATCTTCTCGGGACCCCAGTTCATCAGGGCTTCAAGCCCCATCGGCCTGGTGTGGCTTTCCTTACCACATCTCGTCTTTAACTCTCTGGAAGTCTGCTGGCAACTGCTTTGGCACCCAACTCAACTCAATTATATGATAATTCAACGCCCACACGATCGCCCACTGGATCTTTGAAATCGAATGTTTAATCATCAAGCGGAAATAACTGTCATGCAGTTCACAGGTCACTCTCTTCCGGTGCATCACTGTAGTGGCACCGTGGGACCTTCACCTTGTCCCATATTATAAGCCTTAATCCGCCCACGTGATCTCTTTCGATTACTGGCCATTGGAATGTGTCACTTCCTTCCGGTGCATCACCTTGGAATAGCATTTTTGGGCTGGGTCGAAGGTCAAAATATAACAGGTTAATATTTATACATTTCGTTACTGTTGGTTATTTTGAGAAACTGTCAACCACAGTTAAATGATACTGTCTCTTCATTGGACCTGCAATATCTATCTGCAGCCTTGACCAATGTTTGCTATCGTACAACCACAGCAGGATTTTACATTTTCTTCAATTCCTTTGTCCATATTCTGCCCAAAATACAGTCTCTCACTAATGCTTTCATCCTCGCAATAAGGGTTGACCAGTATGGAAGTCTTTTAATATTCTTCATCCAGCTCTCTGAAATTCCATTGCAGATGGAAAATGTATTTTCTCCATCAATCTTTTTGTACTGTTGGTAGATAATTTGTCTCTTTTTGTCTGCGATATATTTATCTATTTTGCTTTGTTCCTAATCCACTCAGGTGTCACAGGTAATTCCCATATGGTGTTGCAAAGCAAGCTTTTTATTTCAATTTCTAATCTTAGGGTTATCACAGTTTACTCTAATGGTTCATATGGTTCAGGAATTAACCTGGATAACCCATCAGCATCCCCTAAACTCTTTAACGGGAGAAATTCTATCTTAAAATTATCATCATCATCATGTCGTGCCGCTTGCACGGATATCCCTGACCCTCTCTCGCCACTTCTCCCTATCATTCATCGCCTCTGGCAGGTCTTCAAGGCTACATCCCGTATTCTCACATATCTGCTGAATGTATGTTGGAGTTGTTCGTCCTGCTTTTGCCCGGCCATATGTGGGGGTCCATAGGAGTACATCCCTTATGACCTCGTCTCTGCTTCTCCAGCAGTGTTCTGCATGTCTGGTTCGTCTAACTTGGATAGTTTTCGTGATGGGAAGCTGGTGACCGTATAGTTGGTGGCTTAGGGAGTGTTGCCGCCAGAACTTGTTCAATATTGCTCGCAACATTCTTGTGTAATTGCCGTCTAGCTTCTTCTCTAGCCGTTTAGTTAGCATCCAAGTAGTGCATCCATACAGCAGCATCGATACAACCGCTGCCCGGAAGAAACTGCGTTTCATTTTATCGGTCAGGTCTGATTTCCATATGATTGATAGCTTATTGATAGCTTTCCATGCCTTCGTGTCAATGCCTTTTTTCGGTTGATGAGATGCTGCTTCCTAGATAGGTGAATTTGTCAACTAGTTTTAGAGAGGTTCCGTCTAGTGTGGAGATGTCGCCTGTTCGATTATAGCACATATATTCCGTTTTGTGTGCATTGACATGGATGCCAATGCCTGCGGCGGCTCGTTCCAAACTATGCTGTAGTGTTTCGGCTTGGTTGGGTGTATTTGCCAGTATTGCTATGTCATCGGCGTAGTCGGCGTCGGTAATTGTTTTTGCGGGGTACCTTCTGCTTCTTTTCTTTGTCAGCTCGAAGCCGTTTTCTCTGATTTTATCAATCGATGTTAATATTGTTCCCCATTTCTAAAGTCGGTTTACAGAATGTGTAGAAATCCGCTTTTGGAAAACAAATATACCGTGGTTCATTTGGAGTGTAACGCTACTTCCACGAATATAACATTTTTCCGAAAAATTATCCCTAGAGCCTATTTTTGACTTGGCTGTACATTTTTTCAACTGACAATAAAATTCTCTACGCATGCGTAATCACTTTTAAATAACAGTTGCTTTCTTTGTGCTATATTACAGCTCCTAAATCCAAATTAGTAGCTTCACTCGCAACAATTATATCTTTCTTTGGATCATGATACGTAAGACTCAAGTCTGACGTTAATATGTTTTATCTCCTCAAAATCTCTCTAACATTCGGCACTCCAGTTCCATTTTGAATTTTTTTCAATAATTTGTATGAAGGAGCTCTTAATAGGTGCATATTTGTGATAAAATTACATTAGTAGCTTGTTAGTCCCTGGAATGCTTGTAAAGTTGACACATTTGTTGGGGTAGGCATATTCTTTAGAGCACTCGACTTCGATGGGTCTGGGTTTCTGTCTTTTGGATCTATAATCTATCCCAAATAATTAATTTTAGCTTTAAAATGTATTCACATTTATCCAAACTAAGGTTCAAACCATATTACTTTATCTTTTTTCATAAACTTTTTTGACATGTTCGGTATGTTTTTCTCAGCTTTCACTCTTAATTAAGATGTCATCTAGGTTGGCTATTACGAAATCAGCGTCATTCAATAACGTATCTATGATTTGCTGAAAAATACCTTTATTCTAAATGGCAACCTTTTGAATCTATACACACTTTTTTCCTATTTATAATTAAATACTTCACACATTTTCGTCGACAGGAATCTGGTGCCATGCTTCAGAGAAATCTAGTTATGAAAATACTTTGCCGCCACTTAATTTCTCAAGGATGTCTTTTAAACTTGGCTGAGGGTAATTTTATGTTTCCAAACAGTCATTCAATCCAATAGACAAATCTACACAGGACCAAATTTTATGATTTTTCTTCGGACTTGAGCACTTACTATAGTCTATTTTGGTCAACATATCTACTTCTTCTAAGCGGTCTAATTCTTAACTAATTTAGGATTTGGCTGCAAAGTTACTTTTATTTTCAATCTAAAAGTTGGCGTCATATTCCCTTCAACTTTGAAGGTGGCTTCCACTTTTGTGAACTTCTCAAGACCCCCCAGAAAAAAAGATCGGGACGTTTTATCATTAATTCTTTTTTAATTTTCCTAAGCTATTTAAAGCAACGCTGATGCTATAGCAGAAGGAAATAATTGGTTGGTTCAAAAGGTTAAATG
>OY757911.1:71842639-71872639 GCA_963585895.1 Sepioteuthis lessoniana | reverse complement strand
GATACTTCATTGTTATCTCAATTATATTGACATTCTGAATTATTTGAAAATGAACTTTAACGCTCAAATTAAAAAGTAGGAAATTGCTTTCTTTTCGAAGTTAAAACATGTCTATTAAGTTCATTGATGTGTTTGATGACAAATGTTGTATTGATAATTATATTAGATGAAGCATTGCTAAACATTAGTTTTGGACAAAAATTTGTTTCATCTTATTTGGTTGGTTGGGTTTTATGGCATAGCAACTTTTGTAGGTTATTTAACGCCAAATCCTTTTTTATGCAAATAGTCACTTCTATTTCAATCAATTCATTTTAGCATGAGTACACAGTTTAATTGTCAAAAACATTTCTATTTCAAGCTATTCGGTTTAGTCAATTCTAATTCAGCTAATTCAGTTTAGTATAAGTAATGATTTTGTTTACACATTGTTAAATGTCAAAACAGTTCTATATTTAAAAAAATTCAGTTTAGTGTAAGTACCGTTTCAATGTCAAAAACAGTTCCATTTCAAACAATTCAGTTTAGCCTAAGTACACAGTTTATTTATCAAAAACATTTCTATTTCAAGCTATTCAGTTTTGTCAAACAGTTCTAATTCCAACAATTCCGGTTAGTTCTATTCAACCCATAGATGGGGCTCTATCAGGTACTACCATTCCGGGTCAGAGTGGACCTGGGATCAATGGCAATGAAGGGGAATTCCGCATTCCCCAAAGCCCCAGCATTACTGGAATCTCACCATCAGATTGTTTAGTGTCTTATACAGGACACTCCTTGAGGTCTTACCCTCTGTATTCTACAGCCCCAGCTGACTAGGCAATGTTTTATCTTAAAAGCAGTTGCTTTTTATTGAAACTACTTTGATTCACATTCTAGAGCTATGAGAAAATAGCACGGAACAGTAGCAGAAATAACTTCTTAATTATAACAATAAATTATCAACTGCATTCCATATAATATTCATAAGGCTTATTATCATCTTTATTATGTTCATTTATAAGAAATATTTGTAATTATATTAATTTTAAGTATATTACTTAATTATATAGAATAGAAAGTTACTTAAGGAAATATATATTCGTAATAATATTTAAGTCCATTCGTTTTGATAAACTGAAATGATTACTGCATATAACTTTTTTTATAACTAAAATATTTTTAAAAATATATGGAAGGTTGCTGCAAGGACAAAGAAGAAAGAGGTAAGGGAGTATGTGGGGGATAACATGTTGTTGCTTTGGTGTTTAGTTCCCTCACCATTTACGTTGGTTTATATTTGAAAAGGCAAATATAGTAAAGATGTGAGAGACGCAGAGAAAATAACATTCAAAACAAAGCAGTCCAAACAAAATTAAATTTATATATCAAGAAATACATGAAAAAAAAACATTACAAATAATCTAAAAATCTGTTGAATATTCCTCTGTGTGTGCGTGTGTATATATAACTAACACGAGTCTGTTGAATATTCCTCTGTGTGCACGTGTGTGTATGCGTGAACTAATACGGATATTATGGAAAATGGCTAAATATTGAAAGTGTCCTGTAGACTATAAAATGTATATGGACAAAGTATTTCATGTAAAGTATCGATATATAGAAATAAAGCAGCGTGTGCTAGAAAGCATGTGTCTTCCCCCATGTTGGTTGTTTGTCTCTTTCGGGGTTTGACGAAATTTCTGTGGTTGTGTTCGAGGCTGGAGCAAGTCTAACAGAAAAGGCAGAAGAGGAAAGAAAAAGGTTGCAGAATATATACATTTTCATGGGGTTGACTAGTGGAAGTCAAAATGTAAGAGAAAGAGAGAGACAGACAGAGAGACAGACAGAGTGAGAGTGTGTGTGCTGTCTCTGTAAGTCACTGTATAAGATAGTGAGTTCTTGGGAGATGAGAGTATATATAGGCAATCCTTGTCATGCAGTCGGCTCCAAATGCACGGGACAAAAATCAAAGTTGCGGACGTTGTTGTGAGCACTAAACACGTGACTTTCCTGACTAATAGATTCCCGACACTAATTACTTTACCGACGTCTTTCATCTTTGTTTCTGGAACAAGTGGCATCATGGCCATTTTAAAATACAGGAGTATAAATCATATATATATATATATATATATATATATATTTGATTATTTATTCCCTACAAGTATGCTTTGGTTTGATTTGGTTTGGTTAGGTTTATTGGCATATCAACCATTGCCGGCTATTTAATGCTAAATCTTGTTTTTATACATATATTAAATACGTGATTTGTATGCACATTTTGTAGATACACTCAGTTAAATGATCAAACAGTTCTATTTCTAACAATACAATTTAGCATAAATTAAAGTTATATGGTTCCATGTATTACTATCTATTACTAATAATTCAATTAAACATCAGTCAGTTGTTTATACACAATTAAATGATCAAATAGTTCTATACCAAAAAATCAATTTATCAAAAGTCATTTGTTTCCTAGAAGTCAAATGTCAAACAGTTCAATTCGAGTAATTGATAGGACCCTATCTTGATGCTACTACTCTGGGCCAGAGAGGACCTGGGAGCGATGGCACTAAAGAACTACTTCCTCAAAGCTCCAGCATTACTAGATCTTCATCATCAGATTGTTAAATGCCATATTTAGGACACTTGTTGGTGGGGGTTCTCACCCCCCTGTAGAGATGCAGTCTGTGTATTCTATGACCCTAGCAGACTGAGCAAGGGAAGTGAGGAGGAGCAGCTGTAGTGGTAGTAGAAAAAGAAGGGAATGAACAGAAGAAAGAGCACAAGGAAGAAAAAAATTAAATTGTTTAATGAGATTTTTTTAAAATATTTTCATAACAATAAAGAACTTTCAAAAATACGATGTAACTTGAACCAATTGATTCATAATACAATCGATGAATTTATAAGATCATATGTATATATATATATATATAAGTTGGCGACCGTAGTCGAGGGCGACCAGAAGGCTCTCTTTTCAATAGCTACTACACTAAAGTATAGGGGAGGGTGCTACTCCTATATTTCCTAACCAAGAGTCTTCGAATTTATTGAGTAGAAACAAAAAACATGCAATTATGCTATATATATATATATATATATATATATATATTGGGGAGAGAGAGAGAGAGAGAGAGAGAGAGAGAGAGAGAGAGATTGAGTATTGAATAGAAAATATTTCAAAACAAGCTTTAAAAGTTTTCCATGTCGGGCATAAATGTTGGTGTGTAAGTTTATTGAACCAACACTCTCATATTAACCTTCACGGGTTATTCAAGTTCAAAGCCGACTTTGTAGAATAACATTAGTTATACTTTGTAACCCACAGCTGGGAGGACAAGTGGTTTTATACCTCTCCCAAGGGTATTAGCACGAAAGTGAATACAGTTGTGCAACCTGAGATTGAACTCGTCCATTACAATATCGCAGAATTAATTTTTTTTTCTTATTGCGGACTTTTTGTCCTCATCTTAGTAGTTTTTGTGTGTTGTTTCTTCTTCACTATGTTTCGGCCAAATTTCACCTCTGGCCTTCTTCGACCTCGGATAGGAATGCTGAGTCTTGTAACCGTGTCCCCAGTAATTACTGCCCTCCATAGTTGTTGTCTAACGCACCACGTTTTTGACCAAGTAAACCTCTGGTGAAATTTGGCCGAAAGGTAGTGTAGAAGAAACAACACTCTAAAACTACTAAGATGAGGACAAAAAGTCGGCAATAAATTTTTAAAAAATTAATTCTCAGATTAAGAAGCCTCATCTCAATTGATTCCAATTAAAGACAATTACAATATCGCAGTCTAGCTCGTTCGCCACTACGTCACGTAACGTGCAATTTTAAGACGTTGAAAATATATAAAACAAATAACTTAATATATGAATACTCCTACCTTGCCATTCTTGTGCCCCTACACACAATAATTTTTATCCTTTCTACCCACTTTGAATCCTTTTTATCCTTTATTTTCAAAACAAGACAGTTGAAAATGGAATAAATGTTTTTCTAACAGTTCAAAGAACCAGGAAGTGTTGTTACCCTTCATGCACTACTCGATCAAAAAAAAAAAAAATGAAATGAAATAAAATAAATAAATATACATTATATATATATATATATATATATATATATATATATATATATATATATATATAACGTTTATTTTCTACCGTCTACATTGGTTTTGTTTGGTTGTATGGCATATTAACCATTATTGCTTATTTAAGGTCAAATCCTGTTTATATATATATATATATTGAGAGAGAGAGAGAGAGAGAGAGAGATAAAGAGAGAGAGAGAGAATATGATTTTAAACACATTTTAGATAACACTTTTAAATTAGCCTGAGCTTTTTTGTCCACACAGTTAAATGGTTTCAAGAATTTCTATCTAACACGAATAATTCTATTTGCAATCAATCATTTGTTTCTACATATTAAATGGATATATATTATTTGTTATTGAATAGTTGTAGGTAATTTCATTTTTAAATCTGTTAGAAAACGGTTGTTTGCACAATCATATAGCAATTGTTTCTACATAGATAATGGTTTCAATTATTTCTATCTGACACTAATAATTCTATTCAATATTAATCATTCATGGCAGACAGTGAAATGGTTACAAGTATGGCTGTTTAACTGTAATTATTCTATTCAAGATTAGTCATTCGTTTTCACACAGTTAAATGGCTCCAAGTATTGCTATGTATCACTAACAATTCATTTAGACATCAGTCATTTATTTACAAACAGTTAAATGATCAAATAGTTTCATTGCTCACAATTCAATTCAGCATATATCATTTGTTTGGACACAGTTTAAATGTCAAACAGTCCCATTTGACCCATTGATGGGATCTTATCAGGTGCAACCACTCTGGGCCAGAGTAGACCTGGTAACAATGGCAATGAAGGAGCACTCCACATTCCCCAAGACTGAAACCTCACCACCTGGTTGTTTAGTGTACCCGTCTGCAGAGACGTAGTTGGCTCATTCTTCAGCCTCAACCTCCTGGACTGGCTGTCCTGAGTGTAACACTAAAATACATCTGATAATGAAGTTTACTTCTGGAGAACTGGGGAGTGTGAAGTATCCCTGCATTATCCTTACTCTAAGATCCACTTTGAACAGGAAAGGTAGTATCTCTTAGAGTCTTGACTTTGGGTGGGGACTCAAATATATCAGTTTATAATTTATTTGGATTCAGTAAGACCGTTTGCAAAAGAAAACCTCTGAGGAAACATATGTACAAAATATGTAAGTATGAAAGTATAATGAAAGTGATTCTCTAAATTCTAGGAATAAAGTATCCCTATTTTATATGTCGGTAAATTCAATCACTCATTTAATCCATTCTTTCTCTTCTGGACAGTGGATATCGAGACCATATAATTTTAAGGGGATTTACATAGTAAAAGTAAATTTGGCGACTATAGTCGAGGGTAACCCGAAGGTTCCTTTTTCGATAGCTACTACACCAAGGTGTAGGGGAGGGCGCTACTACTTCCCTGGATTGCTCTACTTTACCCTTGATCCGTACCTTATAATGCTGAGTGTTAAGCAAGGAGGCATCAAGTACCATTTTTTGAGTCTTTGGTATGACTCGACCTGGGATTGAACCCAGGTCTCCCGGGCAATTGGCGAACACTCGAACCGCTAGGCCATATTCAAGATCCTACTTTATTGGTGTTTTATGATTAAAAGTTAATCATATCGTTATATATATTTCTTTAAGAAAAACAAAAACCGGTCACATTAGGATTATAAATTTATTTCCATCCTGTTATGGGTATGTTCATAGTTGAATGATTTTTGTCCAAACGGAATTATTCCCGGCCCCGGTTTAACTGAACCGAATAATATATATAAATATATATATATATATATATATATATATATAGAGAGAGAGAGAGAGTGGGGGGAGAGGAGACATTTTCACAGTAAATGGTAGTTCTCTGAAACTAGTAGAAAAGTTCACACACATCGGAAGCAGCGTTTTATCTACTAAAAAAATCAATATGTAACTAGTGATACGTTATCGATCACATGGAAGTCAAACATCTGATAAAATAAAACGTAATTTTTTCAATCAGCGGTCGTGTCAGTTCTACAGTATGGATGCACCACATGGATGCTGACTAAGCGTATAGATGAAAATCTCGACAGGAATTGCACAAGAATCCTACGAGATAAATCCCAGAAGCAACATCCCACAAAACAGCAGCTATACAGCCACCTTCATACCCATATCTAAAACCATCCACATCAGATGAACAAGACATGTGGAGCGCTGCTGAATAGGTAAGAACGAAGTCATAAGTGACGTTCTCAAAAATCTGCCAAAAGCGATGTATGATATAGACGAATTGTAAGAGAGAGAGAGTCCAGGGAATCTGTGTTTGCAGCATGATATGATGATGATGATTATATATATAAGTAAACCAGGAGAAGCATTTTATGATTTTATGCTACTTCAATAGCAACGACCTGAATCGATTAAAATATGTAAACTTTAAGAAAAAAATCAGTAATATTAATTAATAAAAACTTATAGATGTGGTAAAAAATAGACCAAAAACCTCATCTCTTCGAATTCCCACCACACTCCCAAAATAAATAAATTGTGTAAAATTTTCTTCTCTGTCGGCAAAAGGTAAGGCAAGATAACGTAATTGCTATGGCTTTAAGAATGGCCAGATGTTCTTGGCGCCTAGCCTTGTGCAAGACAGAGAAACGATCATCTGAGCAGTTTGTCCGGCATGTATAATATGTAGCGCGACGGCCTACGGTGCCACGTCCCTCACTACATTGCGTTCAGGGTAACCCGTTTCTCCCGCCATACTACAAGTGAGCCTACAGCTACAATGGCGCCAAAGCGTCTCCGAGCCAAACGAACAGTCAAAACTATAGAGGACTGCTGATTGGGTAACGGCAGCCAATCAGATGACCGTATTATCGCGCCAGAAGTAAACCGTATAGAAAACTGCTGATTGGATAATGACAACCAATCAGATAGCTGTATTGCGGCACTGGAAAGAAAACGGATTACCCAGCGCAGGAACCAACTTCAGAAAGTGAGTTGAGATCAACATGTCGAATAGTTTGGACATAACCGATATGTTACGTTTGACAGACTTGATGGAAGGAAATTAAGACTAGCGCAAAATACGCTTTGAATGCTGGATATCTCCGTTATCCATTCCGCGCGATACCATGTCAGCTCAACTCTGGAGATAATTAAGAAACGCCCGAAATGAAAGGGAAAAGATTCCATATCCGCATAAAATAGTCTGAAACACTGCAACTCGACTGAACATCGCAGTTGAAAAGAATGAAAGAAATGAAAAAAGGTAAAATAAAAGAAATTGAATTAACTGACCAGATAATTTTGAGCTGAATTGAAAATATGGAACTATCAATATTAGTTGTCAACTCCATTCCCTATTTTGTTTTGTATTCATTCCATACTCCAAAACGAATTACGTACACACATCGTTACCTACATAAATAGAAATGTCCCACATATTTGTGATTATGCTTGTTCATTTTTATAATTTGTAAATTTGACATATTCTGTTTTTCTCTCAATCACCGTCCCCCACACTCACCTTTCGTTTTCTTGTTAATTAAACGTTGTTAAACCAACACCCGCCTTGCTTTCTTCGCGTCGATCGTTATGTTTCATTTATTTTTTCATGCTTCCGTCATATCCCGAATCCCAGATGTAGAATTTATTCTACACCCTACTTGGTCCTTTCCCAGGAACATATTTTTTAGTTTTATTCTAACAATGTCACACCTCGACGGAGGCACAGAGTCTAAGAGCAATAACCTGACCCGTTTCCTAATCGTAGTTCATGACAAATGTTCGAACAAGGGATCGCCGATAACCAACTCTGGTGCTTATTAAGATCCGAATGTAATTTCTTGGTAACGTCTAAGTAATTTTGCGGGTCGTGCTGCTTAGCTCAAACTCCAAGCTTTTGAGTACTCATATACATATATATATAAAATGAACTTAAATTTGTTTCTTCTTTATAGATAAATATATAAATTTCGCAAAGAACAAGCAAACAGGTAATACTAAAGAGTGTATAGAGGGTTACGTAAAATCAGCTGATTACCAAACAAAAAAATGTCAATTTTTGTGCAAAAAAAAGAAAATGGGCTCGAAAATCTGTAATTTTTGTACCTGTATTTTGCATTTATTGCATACATTTTAAAAAATTTCAAAATTTATGGCACACATTTTAAAAAATTTCAAAATTTATTGCACACATTTTAAAAAATTTCAAAATTTATGGCACACATTTTAAAAAATTTCAAAATTTATTGCACACATTTTTAAAAATTTCAAAATTTATTGCACACATTTTTAAAAATTTCAAAATTTATTGCACACATTTTAAAAAATTTCAAAATTTATTGCACACATTTTTAAAAATTTCAAAATTTATTGCACACATTTTTAAAAATTTCAAAATTTATTGCACACATTTTAAAAAATTTCAAAATTTATTGCACACATTTTAAAAAATTTCAAAATTTATTGCATACATTTTAAAAAAATTTCAAAAACGACAATATTTGACTTACCACGCAAAAATTTAACCGATCAAAGTCCAATCTAATTTTTAAAACCTTTTCCCTCCTAGATTGATCATCAATTTTTAAAATCTAATTTTGAGCCGAACTCAATTTTATAAATAAATGATGAAATAGATAAATCTTTAGTAGTTTTATAGATTAATTCCGTAATTCGCTTCATTTTAAGTTGAACGAAAATATTTCGTTTATTTAGTATGCTCATATTACTATAATCTTTGTCTGCTGATATTTATTTTAGCTGCATCCAATTATATTTCAACGCAATGTACATACTTTCTCTTTACTTAGTGACATACTCACACAAGGATCTTTTACACACAAAAAATATATCTAGTAGATTTAGTCAATGCAAACCACTACATTTAATGCATGAACGTTTCTTACTTGTAAAAATTGTAGATTATTTACGCTCTATCAATTTTTTTTCTAACAAGAAAAGACTTTGTAATCTTTGTTTTTCAACAAATTTTTACACAGTTAAAAGACATAACATATATCAAATTTGGACATCGACGTTTTATTCCATCCTTAATACATTTATTCGCTACAGGGTTGATTTATACACACACACACACACACACACACGCACACAATATATATATATATATATATATATATATATATATACACAACACTTTTCAATATAAAACTTTTCAAGAATTTAATTATATCATGCAGTTTTAAGCAATACACTGATTCTGCAAAGAAAGGTTGCTTTAATATCAGATCAATAAGATTTTTTTCCAGCAGTTCAAGCCATAACATATGGATTGGGTGCTGGTATACCCCAAAAGAAGTTTTGAAAAAAAATTATCTGATTTAGATATGTTAAAGTAATTTCAATTTCCTACAGAGCATAATGTTTTATTTCTTAGTATGAATATAAAGAGTAGAGGTAATTCTAATTCATTTGTTTCATCGGCTTCAAATAACGTAATAATGTTAACTAATGCTCAACTGAAATAATTGTGGAGTGTGAAAAGTAATTTAAAGACAAGAAACGATTTCCAAATTTTAAAAATCTGACTGGTTGAATAGAATACGCTTCATCTGCTATCCTAGTGTGAAACAACAATTAACATGGGTCTTATCACATTCACCTAAGCATTATCAGCCTTTCAAATGGTGTCAAAACATTGTCAAGCGTACCAGTGACTAGGGATAGGTGTGAAAGAGAAATAACCTCCAAAGATACAAGTAAAATTGATTCTCCTCGAAACAATAAAAAAACAAACTGTGAATCTCCGCTTGAATAGCCAGTGACCGTAACCCCTTTCCACATATATACAGGGCCTCAGTAACTGAATTAAGTAAATGATATCCTATATTGGAGGTGAGATTTGTTTTTGTTTTCCTCCACTCGCTCTCCCTCTCTCATCAAGCAGCTTATCCCTATCATCAAGATCGATGAAAACAACACAATAAAAATACTTTTGGTGATAATCGCGATATGTTTTTCTATGTCTCATAAGAGACATGAATTCTGACTATAAAGTTAGAATTTATTCTTCGCTATATATTATATATAATCCCATGCGGGATTACTCCTCTATAACGGATCACAGCTAATTTTATTGACAGTGAAACGATTTTTCTAAATCTCCAAGTTAAAACACGCACGACGAATGTCAAGACCCTTTTACCGATTCCATTTTTCTGAACAATGACTATTTTACAATTTCTCTTGTCATTAAAAATATCATACCGTAGAGTAATCGTTACTTTAAAAATTCATCAACAGAATTTTTGCAATATTATTTTAAGTCTATTTAATGAAGTTACAATTATTCTACCTGAAAGGTTATAAACATTTGATTATACGTTGGTAATCAATTAAGACAATAATTTGATACTTTTCTCTTGAAGTTTTGAGATTTAAATTATGTACTCTAAATTACAGCTTGTAGCAATATGATTTCGAATAGATTATTTTGTCTTAAATTTTAAGTACACTCTTTTGGGGAAAGTCTCATTTTAGGTGAGGATTCATGTTTAAACCTTCCTTCACCTAACTTAGCCCATTCGGCTGGTGCTATGAAATAAACCAACTGCTTCTATGTAGAGGGGTTAAGCCCGCCCCTCAACAAGTGCCCTGGATATAATACTGAACCACCTGACTGTGAGGCTTCAGTAATGCGGGAGTTTGGGGGAATCCAGAGTATCCCTTCATTGCTCTGCCCCAGAGTACTACCACCTAGTAGGGTCCTATCTATGGATCAAATAAAACTAAACAGTGTAATTATGCTAAAGTAAATTGTTTGAATTAGAACTTTTTATCTCTATAAAAATGGATTTGGATTTAGTAATCTACAATGGTTGATATGCCATAAAACCAAACCAAGCAGAACCTATCTAATTAGGTGCAATTACTAAGCATACCAACTTTAGTCACATTGTAGATTTTTTGGCTCTCCATAAAGGAGAGACAAAGAATTTATTGCTAATTATATATATATGTATGAGAGAAAGAGATAGTGTGTGTGTGTGTGTGTGTGTGTGTGTGTGTGTGTGTGTGTGTGTGTGTGTGTGTGTGTGTGTGTGTGTGTGTGTGTGTGTGTTCTGAAAAATTATTCACACTGATTTATTTTAAATACAATCATTAATAAGATGTATCTAAGTTTTATAATCCAAGTTAAAGAAGACAAGTGTAGAATATTTTGAGGTGTCTCTGGTATTCAAACGGATGATCATACTATTTAAGACAATCCTGATAACATGAAAAGATCCAATAGGAAACTGGCCGAATCATTTAAATTAGTATATGACTGCATTTTCTTTTAATTGCTGTTCCCAAGTAATTTATTGTTCAGGTCTTGTGGCATAAAGTTAAATGGTCCAATCAATAGCCACAGTTGCACTTTCTGGGAATCTCAGAAATTGTACGTTATGCTTTAACACCACTTGATGTTACCAGGGATTAGATTGGGATGTGTACTCTATTTTGGATCTTTGAATTTAACAACCCCTCCGCACGGGTAGAATGTGACATAAGGTCAGTTTTAAGCAGAGTTTAACATCTTTGAATTCCGAGTTTTTCTTCTCTTTGACTGGTACCTTATCAAGGCTAAAGAATCTAGTCGTTCCTACTATTTACCAATAGCGAGAGGGAGAATAATTGGATTCATAACTTTTCCAAAGGTATTAGTGCTAAGTAAAATGCAATCAGCCTCGTCCAGGATTTGAACTCGTGTCACCGTGTCCATTTCCTACAGAGATAATCATTACACCACTGGTACCCCGTTTGGAGATAAAGAGGAAAGGAGAAAATTCTACTTGCATATTGTCTTCTCAAAGAAATTTTTACCGCTATAACGATGCTTTACAAAAACACAAAAGCAATGGTTTGATCATCTAATGGAGACACAGACTTCTTCGACATAGTATCTAGAGTCTTGCAAGGAGATACATTACGATTAAATTTATTTATCCTCAGTCGAAACAACACACTCCGAGCATCCTTAGATAAATATAAATTTTCAAAAGGCTACCAGCAGACAATATCACGCTGACACTGACAGACGCAGTTAACGAAGTTGACCAAGCACTTCTCGCAAATACTCCATATCAAGCAGAATTCCAACTGCATTGCCTAGAGCAAACAACAGAATGTACTGACCACTACGTGAATGCAAATAAAACTACAAGCGTATTATACAAAAAGAGGCAATCGCTTCTCTCAGTGGCAAGCCTTTAAACTGAGTAAATCAGTTCGTATCCCTTTTGCCCAGTTAGATGGGGCTGTAGGATACACCGACTGCTCCTCTGCAGAGGAGTAAGACCCCCACCCTGAACGAGTATCCTGCATATGACACTAAACAATCTGATGGTGAGGTTCCAGTGATGCTGGAGCTTTGTGGAATGCGGAGTAACTCTTCATTGTCATCGCTCCCATGTCTATTCTGCCTCAGAGTGGTAGCACCTGATAGCCCTATCTATGAGTTAAAGAGAACTAAACTGCGTACTTATGCTAAACTGAATTGTTGGGATTAGAACTATTTGACTAAACTGAATAGATTGAAATAGAAATGTTTTTGATAATTAAACTGTGTACTCATGCCAACCTGGATTGTTTGAAATAGAACTGATTATTTGTATGAGAATGGATTGGGCGTTAAATAACCTACAAATGTTGATACGTCTTAAAACCCAAACAACTAACCAACATATCTCTCAACAGAAACATCGCATCTACTGAAAGGGATGTCAGCACACGTCGAGTGAAGGCGTGGAATGTTATTGATAGGTTACCAATCATATAGAAATATCATCAATCCAATAGAATAAAATGGGATTTCTTCCAAGATGTAGCTTTGTCCATACTACTGTGTAGATGCACTACATGGACCCTAACAAAATGCGTACAGAAAAAGTTTGATGGGAATGACACAAGAATGCTGCATGCCGCTTGGAACATATCCTAGAAGCAACACTCCACAAAACTGCAGATGTACGGACAACTACTTACCATCTCACAAACAATTCAATTGAGATATGGGAGCACTGCTGAAGAGACAAGGAAGAACTCATGAGCAAAGGTTCTTATATTTTCTCCAGCACATAGACCTGCCAGTAATGTCTGTTCTGTGCAGATACAAAATACAGCCAAGAAGACCAACCGGGAGCGATGGATGGCAGGAATGTATGGCATGAGAGAGAGAGAGAGAGAGAGAGAGAGAGAGAGAGAGAGAGAGAGAGAGAGTCAGGGTAACTTGAAGATGAAGATGATGATGAATGTGAATTGCATTGAGCATTAAATTCGCGCATATATTTTGATATGTTTGAATTTTTTTTTAAATTTCAAAATTTGTTTGACTTTTACTGATTAAATAATATAATTCAGTAATTAAAAAAAAAATCAGTAAATATGAAACTATTCACAGTTCTTTATAGGTAAGCAGAAAAACATAGTGAAATTCTTCAGTTCTTAAGAACTACCATATTTGAATATCATAAAGAGTCCATAATCGAAATTTGAATCTAATGCTTTTAGAGAATTATTTTTGTAATTTAGAACTAATAATAATTTTTTTTTTATGTTTAATTTTTTGGAGAACTAAAAAAATTCTGAAAATTTTTCAAAGCAAGAAGTGCTTAAAAAAAAAAAAACTATACCAAAACAAATTATTATACGAAAAATTTAACATTTTTATTCTTAGCTTATTTTCATTGTACCTTCCTATAATGTTAAATTCTTTTGTGAGATGGTCGGGGGTAAAACAGAAGAAAAAATATCACAAAAATTAAACGAAGCCATTGTTTATCGATAACTTAAATTTTTTTTTTAATTGAATACTTTTCATATTTCTTAGAACAAAATACATCATTTTTAATCACTGTAACTCAAAACTTTTAAAAAAAGAAGCATTTATAAAAACAAACGAATACTTTTCATTTAAAGTAATACGGTAAATTTTCCACTAAAGGTAAGAGATATTTTTAATGCTTTGCAACATTTTTGTCAGGTAAAAAAGAAAAATTAAACCAATATATTTTTATCACTGTAATATAACAGTCAATGAAGAACTGAAGTTAAATATTTGTCATATATCCTTATAGAAATAAAATCATAGTAATATTTCAAACCACTCTCGAGTTTAGAGTTAAATTTGTATAATAATATTCTTAATGCAAATAAAACTTTCCTAAAAATTAAAGAATTCTGCAATGTGTAAATTCATTGATTCTTTTATCGTTAAATTTTTAGATATTAAGTAAAAACTTGAATTACAACTTTTTCGGAAATTATTACCTAAAAGTTGCTCTGTAATTGAGGACAAATTGTAAATAAAAAAAAAAAAATTATGGTAAACCACACCGCAAAAAATTGTGAAAACATTAAAAACCTTTCGAAAGCATGGGTTACAAGTTTTTATATTTTATTTAAAAGTAATTAATAATATAAAAGGATACTTTTCATTTGAATTCAAGGGAAAAATCTTTCAACAACAAGTAGGAACATCTTTAAATGTTCTTCCTCCTTTCTCTTACATTCATTGGTTTCCTAAAATTCTTTCAATCCGTTCATGAACCGGGTATTTCAGCTAGTATCAATATATGTGTGAGCTGTTTTATTTTTGTTACAGAGGGAGGTGTCGAATTTGAATTTGGTAATAGATGATACCTAATAGTATCTATTTTGCAGAATTTGGTTATAAACTATGCCTGAAAATACCCATTTTGATTGTATTATGTTCCGTAGGATAAAGTAAAACCCCGGTATTTTAGATTTGGAAGAACATTTTTATAAAATAAAGTTCATGAGAGAGATCTACACTGATAATAACAGTAAAGCTACATACGTAGATATATGCGTAGACATTGGGAAAATTTGAGAGACATGCTTTAATAAAAGAACAGTAAAAAGTGAGAAAACACCGAGAAACCAGAAATAAACTATATATGTGTATATAAGATATGTCTAAACTAAAAAAAGAAAGCAAGCATAAAGAAAAAAATATTAAAGTCCAATATTGGGAATCTACCTTCTCTTTTAACATATCTACATCAGAGTCCATACACACATCTCTATGCTTTTATTAAGTTACAGCGCTATATATGAAGAGTATAAAAAGCAATGCAGAGACTTTACCTCGTTTAAATAATGTTCTTTGACCTATTCCCTTATTCTCAATGACATCGCCAAATTGGAAATCGAAAAAGAAAGAAATACAAAAGCATCCCTGACAAAAACAAGCATAAAATTTCAAATTACTTGTTAACAAATTGAAGAGATTTGGGTTCCATATTCTCTCTTATATAATGAGACGCTGGTATTTCTTCGTAGTCCCCGAAATGGGATTTGCCAGCTCGTTATATTTCCGTATTCGGCTGGTACTGAATGAAGAAGGAGCAGCTGCAAATTATTTATAATGAAATTTAAGCCATCAAATACTTTTCGGCGGGAAAAACATATCATGGCTTCTCTGATTAAGAGAAGTTGTACAAGAAACGAAAAGCAAAAGCTTTATATGTGGTAGTTTGAGAAAATTAGCACTGAGGGTTAAACATTGACTTTTTTTTTTTTTTTTTTTTGGAACTGGAAAGAAGAAAATCAAAAATGAGCCAATAAGCGAATAATTGATGTCATATTATTAAAATCCGTGGCAAGTTCAATTTGCGAGATTAGCAGCAAAAGAATAAATAAATGAATAAAGAAAGAAAGAATTAATGAAATAATTGTAAATTTAGTCGTAGCTGTACGAGATAGAGGAACGGTAACTATTCTTTCAAGTAATACAAACCAGTCATTGTAAAAGGAACGAAGAAACAGAAGAACTTTACTAAAGAGAAAATATAGTATTGGGGTTTTTGTTTAATGACAAATCAACCTTTGTGGGTTATCTAACATCAAAGTCCTAAGACCATAATTAAACAAGTCCCAAAAGCAAACGAGAAAATATTCCAAGAGAGTAGTAAGATATATATGAATGTCCTTAAAAATAGCGGTTTTAGGCAAGAGTTTACCTATCAAGAAGAAAATATACCTAATGATATTAATAAAGAAAAAAATAAGAAGTATGGACATAAAAATAGAAAAAGAAAAAGCATATGGTTTAACCCCCCTTTTTGTAGACTAGCTGATATAAATGTACGTAAATATTTTTTTGAAACTGATAGATAAGCACTTTTAACATGATAATATACTACATAAACTATTTAATTGAAAAACGTTAAAAATTAGTTACTCCTGCATTAAAAATATTTTTCAAATAATCAATAATCATAATGAAGAGGTAATTAAGGAATTTCAGGACCGAACCAATGATAATAATAATAACAATAATAATAATAATAATAGTAAACAAAACGAATGTAATTGTAAAACTCGAAATAATTGTCCTATTAATGGATTATGTAACTTAAATAATGTAGTATACCAAGGAATTATTTATCCTAAAGAGAATATTAAAGATAAAAAACTTATATCGGAATTTTAAAGGTTTAACCCCTGAGATTCCAAGGTCTACATTGAAAAAGTCTAATACTCCAAAACGTTTTGATAGTAGATGTAATCTGTGCCTAGAGGGAAAAAATACAAATAATGATATACCCTGACCCTGAAAAATTAATAAATCAGCGATGTGAATTAATAGCTAGATGTAGACATAGGAATAAATCTAAACTATAGAAAAATTATCATAGATAATGCTTAAATAAAAAAAACATAGGATTAAATTGAGATTTAAGGTGAAATGAATAAAAATAAAATAAAATAAAATAAAATATATAAGAGGAAACCATGTGATGTGTACGTACTCTTCAATGGAAGGGTAACTGTATTAATATGCACGAAAATACAATTGGAAATTAAAAATTTTAATTCTAAATTTTGAATTTAATTCAATATAAGTATTACTGTATCCTTACGTACGGTTATTAAGGAATGTAGTACTTCCCTAAATTAGTATTTAATCTGGAGTTTTAAGTTGAAATGTATTTAGATTTTTAAAAATAGAAAAATTAAAAAATTAATTTTCTATAATTTTAACCGACAATAATAAAAAAAACGGAAGTGGGCTAAATGAGGAGAAAAATCTTTACCCCTCTTCTGCCTCCTCCCACAATTTTTCCTGTGTCTCTTCTGAATTATCTTATCCATAAGATCCGAAGAAATCCTGTTATTATTGGCGTTTTTGATTTATATCAAAACCCATAACAGGATGGAAATAAATTTATAATCCTAATATGAGCGGGTTTTGTATTTTCTTAAAGATATATATATATATATATATATATATATATATATATATATATATATCATTATTATGTCGTGCTGCTTGCACAGATTTCCTAACTCTCACTCTCACCATCCGTCTCTCTCATCCAGCGCTTCCAGCAGGTCTTCCAGGCTGCATCCTGTGTCCGTACAGAGCTGTTGTAGATAGGTTCTAGCTGATCGCCTGTGCGTCTCTGTGAAGGGGTCCATTCGAGAACATCGCTTATGAGTTCGTCCGAGTTCTTCAGCATTGTCTCGCATGTCGTATTCGTCTAATTTGGATGGTCTTCGAAATGTGTAGTAGATGGCCGTATAGCTGCAGTTTTGTCGGATGTTGCTTTCAGGATTTGTTTTATGTTGCTCGTAGCATCCTTATGCTATTGCCATCTAGCTTTCTTTTTCTCTACACCCTTAGTCAGCGTCCAAGTGGTGCATCCTTTCACTAGTATTGACACGTTCGCTGCTTGGAAAAATTGCGTTTCATATATATAAGAGAGTGCCACATGGTGTAGAGTGTGTGAGACTGTATGAGACTTTAAAACAGGAATAAGTTTTACCTAGATTTTATTCGATATTGTTATATTATTTTGTTTAAGATGTCGGTAATGTTTATTTTGTTGTTTTTATCCCACAAAGCAAAAAGAATAGTAGAACAAGTAACCACGAGTCTAAGTTGTATTGCTTTTATGGCCTAACTTCAACCTTATGTCACATTTTGACCCCGTATAAATTCCTACTTTTAGGCAATATCATTGACTGGAAACGTGAGTAGTGATCTTATGAAGTTGAAATTAGAAAAAAAATGTTAAAGACAAGAAGCAACCCATGGAATTCAAAATTAATAATTTCGTGGTCATATTCGATTGACATATACTCGAATTCGGCTTATATATATGTATATAATGACATTTCTTTAAATAATCGGAATTTTATAGGATATTTGGTGACCTTATTTGAGGGTGACTCAAAGGCTTCTTTTTCAATAGCTTCTACACAGAGGTGTAGGGGAGGGTGCTGCTCCATTCTCTGGATTGCTTCACTTTACCCTTAATCCGTACCTTATAATGCTGTGATAAGCAAGGCGGCATCAAGTACCATTTTTTAGTTTTTTGTATGACTCGACCTGGGATTGAACCCTGGTCTCCCGGACCATTGGCGAACACTCTACTCATTAGGCCAATGACCCGGTCAGAGTTATGTAAGAGTTGTTAACAGATCTATTTTAATTAGTCTAATTGTTTCCTTTGACTTTTTCCGTCGTTAGGACACTTTTAAAGATATTTTTAAATTATTCTATATGACTTTTTTTTTACCTTTAGGAAACAGAACTCACGTCTTTAAAATATGTATGTGTTAGTGTGCGTATGAAAGAAAAGTGTTAATGTTCCCAATGGTTTTAGATTACTTTTCGAAGAAAACACATCATTAATACAAGAAAACATTGTTTAGGGATTTCTTTAAAATAAAACTTAAAAAATGAAATACAATTAAGGGTCCCATCATTACTGTCACCAAGAAATGTATAGTAGTGTTAGCCCCTGGCTTGTATGAAAGCGCTTTGATCTTCCACCGGCTTACTATGAGCAGCAGTCAGGCTGTTTATAAGTTACCTTTACTTTGCCCTTCCATAAAAAAAAATATTTGATTTAAATCTCCCATTCGTCTACATCAGGAAGTCCGACATTTGTCTCTGAGCGATGTCACAAAAGGAAATCCGGAATCCTTTAAGTGAAAATAGATTTCTCTAGAAGGGTTCATTTCTTTCCCTCACAAGAATAGTATAGTATAAACCTTTTCCCCGACTTCGTTAGAGAAAATGCAATTAGATATCTTTATTATAAAAAGCAACTGGAGGAGATTAACAGTTTGGGGTTTTCTAAAAGATTTTTTTTTTGTTTTTGTTTAATCTAGTTAATCTATTTTTCGGAAAAGGATTTTTTTTAAATATGGGGATTAATTTTAATGAGACTGTGAATTGTACGCAAGAAACTGCTGCGTTTGTGTGGGTATGAAAGCAAGATGAATGGGTTTTATAGGTAATAAATTGAGCTTAGCTTATTATAAGGCACAAGGGTACATAGTGAGGATCCACATCACTTGAGCAGCAATGAAACTGCGTCACTGCGAAGTAAATTTTATGTACAAGAAAATCACTTTAAGTACTCCTCTCCTCCGGGTAAGAGATCAGCACATAAAAATACACGCTTTTATATATATATATATATATATATATATATATATATATATATATATATATATATATATATATATATATATATATATATATATATGAAAGTAAATAATGGAAAAGAATCCGACAATGTAAAGAAAAATTGAAAAATAAAGTGAAGAATTTAATGTGCTTTGTATTTCATTAAACATCCATCGACACATGATAACATCTTTTTTTAAGTCCTAATGATGATTTATTAAAACCGAAACGCTATAACATCGACTTTCTTTCATATCAAATTTTTCACTTTGGATTACTTTATTTTTCAATTTTTCTACACCACAAACACACACACACATACACACATACACACACACACGCACAAATATATATATATATATATATATATATAGTCCTGGAGAGGTAGCAACTGATAGGGTTTAATCTATGAGTCAAAAAACCCCAAATGTTTACAAGTTTATGATGCAAGTTAAATCGTGGCTGTCATATAGTAATACTTGAAAACATTTAACTGTGTACAAAAAAAGCTCAGGTTCGTCTAAGAAAGTTATCGGCAAAATGTGTTAACAAATAATATATATATATATATATATATATATATATATATATATATATATATAAACAGAATATATATATATATATATATATATATATATAAACAGGATTTACCCTTACATAACCTACAACGGTTGATATGCCATAAAACCCGACAAGAATCAATCTTACTCATCAAAAATAACCTTTGAAAAAATTGATCAAAGAATCCTTGCATGAAATCTTCAAAAAAATTCATACTTTAATATCAATGCATATATAAACATGCGTACATACATACATTATCGTGACTAACGGGCTGGACTGTGACATCATAGAAAATGAGTTCGAGCTCTATTGGAGCAATTACGTTCACATTCGGTCCAATACTCTTGAGAAAGGTATGACCCCCACCCCTTATCTCTCCAGCTATGAGTTCAATAGTGCCACTATTGGTGTTCTATAAAGATGGCTTTGGCATTAGATTACCCGCAAAGTTTGATATGCCATTAAATAAAGAAATCAAACCTTTACATCATCGCTTATAATGGAGCAACCTCTTTCCAATTGTTTTCAATAAAAAGTTAAGTTTCTTCAAAAACAAAAAATTTCTATACTTTTTTTTATTTTACAACCAAAATGGATATTTTTAGCTACTTTTATTACAAAATTCATAGACATCTCTAACCCCAAATAAAATTACAACACTCCTGTAAGCAAAAGTAAAATGTCATACAAATATGTATAAGGGATGTACGTATTTTCGGACTGTAACACATTCAGATTTTTGCTTAGAAAGTTTAAATGAGGTACAATTTGGCAATAAATAATACTAATAAATAATACTAATACAAATGATAAGTTTAAATGAGGTACAATTTGGCAATAAATAATACAAATAAATAATACTAATGCAAATGATAAGTATAAATGAGGTACAATTTGGCAATAAATAATACTAATAAATAATACAAATACAAATAATAAAATAATGATAATTAATAAGTGTGAGATGTTCAACTTGAAACAATAAAATCCAAGAATTTTTGGTTCAAACGAAAATTAACATTTTTTTCTAATTGCAAGTAAGAATGTTTTTTATTTATAGCCACTATATATATATATATATATATATGGGATGAGTGTGTTCGCGCATGGGCGTTCACTACTATTACTGTCGAGGTGCAAGAACGTATGTCTCCGTCTGAGTCGATCTCCGATCAATTGAACCAAGTTGATCGATATCATTTCAATAAAGTATTCCTTTTTAAAGATGAGCTCACTCTTGTCAGCCGACCTGCCACTGATGAGCAGTGACAGCGAGACATTGATTTCCCGGTGAAGAGGTCGCCATGGGATATGCATGTGCTCAAACGTGGCATCTCACCCATCTCTCAGGTCGACTATTGGCAGCCATTTCCTTAACGTGCCTAACAAACACGTCAGACAAATGATTTAGATGGATATTACTTTCAGTAAAAGAGAGTGCACTCGGGCATATCAAATCAAAAACATCAGTATACATACCATTTAACATATATATATATATATTTGCGTGTGTGTGTGTGTGTGTGTGTATCATTGAGAAGAATTCTCTAAAAACTGCTTTACCGAGCCAAGATATTGGCAATAAAAACTATAATACTTTTAATAATCTATAAATAATCATAAGTGTGTGTGTGTGTGTGTGTGTGTGTGTGTGTTAATTTTTTGTCTGAACCGAAAATACCTGAATTTTATAATTTCTCGTTAAACATCCTACAATCAAAATATGTATTTTTAGGTATTATCTATTGCCTAAGTCTACATCATTGAAACACTGTAACAAAAAAATCTTAATGTGTTGCTGTCCGAAAATAAGTATACACTTCATATATATAAATTTTATGACATTTTATTTTTGCGTAGAGATGTGTTGTAATTTTATTTTGGGTGTTATATATATATATATATATATATATATATATATATATCTTTTTGGAGTACCAAAAATCACTTGACATCTAAATGAATTAAAGCCATCGACCAATCACAAAAGTAGGAAAAAATGATATCTTTTAGCTATATCACAGATTTTCATGATTGCTTTCTCGTGTGAATTTAAACACCAGACTAGCAATATTAAAATTATTCTATAAAGATAGAGAAAATACAACTGTATTTCTTAGAATATACAACATTCAATATAATTTCCCCGAAGATTCATTCTCAACGATTGCAATAATGAATCAAATGAAATCACACAAAATGCGTACATGATTTTCGACGAAAAGGGTGTCCCTTCCGAAAAAAGAAAACTACAGGTGATGACAATGCAAGAATTTCATACTGTAACTTTTCAAAGTCATGCAAGTTCCAGTCTTGTTCTATAGTTTTTGAAATTCCGGAGCGTAACTTATGAGAGTAAATATTAATGAACTTCATCGCGCAATTCCAATTTTTTTTTAAAGACACAGATCCACAGAAGAATGAAATGGCCGATCTCAGAGCATTTTATGTAATTTATTTGTATAATACTTATTTATTTTCATTTAAATGTTTTTTGTTTCCTGTTCTTTAGAATTTCATAACGACAAACGTTCCTAATTACGTTAACATGACAAAAACATTACTTGCGTAATATTTTTCGTAAAATTTAAATAAAAAATTCCAAATCATTATCTGATAAAGCTCACACAGGCTGAAATGACGTAATAAATATATAAACATTCCATTAATTAGTTTTACAGATAGATAGATAGATAGATAGATGTGTGTGTGTGTGTGTGTGTGTGTGTGTGTGTGTGTGTGTGTGTGTGTGTGTGTGTCTACTTATTTAAAATTCATTTATTAATGTTTATTCTAACAACTCATTGATAAATCCTTTCTTTTGTTTTCATCTATGTTACATGAATTAAAAGATTTTAGAATTTTAGTTTCATCCTCATAATTAATTAAATCTTGCTAATTATCCGTATTCTCTCTTTATTTAAACTTGCATCATTAGAATTCAGCACCTGTGTGATTGAGGGTGGGGTGTGATATAATAATGATTTCCTCGGGACAACAGATTCATTGAAACGATTTCAAATTCTTTCGCAGACTGATAGTACGTTTCAAAAAGGCATAAATCAAGTTATCAGAAACATTACCAGTCCTTATAATTATTGTTTTATTAGAAGTTTCAAACCTGTCTTGATTAGGTTTATTTTCATCAAAGTATTCTGGTTCGATTAATGCCTTAATCGCTTTAGCAAACAGTAAAAACTGAAAATTGAACAGCTTCTTTCGATGAAACTTGAAATCGCATCCCACACTTGGTCATCGAAAATTTACTTATAGAAGAGTTGAAATATAATCAAGATGTCCCTCACCAAATTCCACACAGCTAGGGAGTCAGATTAATATAAAAACCAGGAGTAAAAGCGGATGAGGCAAGTTTCATGTAAAAGGGATGAAATTAAATGGAAGTATGGGACAATATGCGTTTTACCATGGATTAGAATTTAATATTTTCTTAAAGAAGTCTTCCTGCATCTGTTTATTTATCGTGTCGTTATGATGCTGTGTGTATATGTAGATGTGAATCTGCATATGTGAGTATATAACAATTGTGAGGTGGGCGTTTCGCTGACTGTTCAGGACGGTCAATGCTCTTTGGCTGGGCCACTTTCGGGTTGGCGAACTGCCTTGGTCACCCTTGTAAAGCACTGGATTTTGCTGTCCAGTTTAAGCTATAATCAGGCATACGTTCCTGGACTCAGATTTGGGTCCATGTTCAGCTAGGCATAGCATTCAGTGGGCCGATGACCAGCCTCAGCTCGTGACAGACATTCCCCTTCCCTAACCCCCAATATAATCTACCTTCGGGTCATTGACCTAGTGTCAAGTCCTATCTGGTGAGAGGCAGAGACAAATATTGGGTATTTTTTGCTGACTAAATAGTCACCACGTGCATTGGGTAACTTCACGCTGTTATCTTAATGTTATAGAGATTTCCATTTCATTTCAAACTACGTTTTGGTTATTTCTTATTCAATAGCCTTGTTAGGTTATCATCATCATCATCATCATGTCGTGCCGCCAGCACGGATATCCCTGACCCTCTCTCGCCACTTCTCCTTATAGTTCATCGCCTCTGGCAGGTCTTCTGGGCTACATCCTGTATCCTCACACAGCTGCTGTATGTATGTTCTAGCTGGTCGTCCTGCTTTAGCTCGGCCATATGTGGGGGTCCATAGGAGTACCTCACTTATGAGCTTGTTCCTGCTCCTCCAGCAGTGTCCTGCGTGCCTGGTTCGTCTAACTTAGATAGTTTTCGTAGGTGGCCGTATAGTTGATGCCTTGTGAGGTGTTGCCGCCAGGACTTGTTTAATATTGCTCGCAAACATTCTTGCGTAGTTTCCGTCTAGCTTCTTCTCCAGCCGTTTTGTTAGCGTTCAGGTGGTGCATCCATACAGCAGTATCGACACGACCGCCGCTTGGAAGAAACTGCGTTTCATTTTATCGGTCAGGTCTGATTTCCATATGACCGATAGTTTGTTAGGTTATAAGTAAGTAAAGTTGGCGACCATAGTCGAGGGTAACCCGAAGGCTCCCTTTTCGATAGCTACTACACCAATGTGTAGGGGAGGGCGCTACTCCTTTCCTGGATTGCTCTACTTTACCCTTGATCCGTAAGCAAGGAGGCATCAAGTACCATTTTTTGAGTCTTTGGTATGACTCGACCTGGGATTGAACCCAGGTCTCCCGGGCCATTGGCGAACACTCTAACCCCTAGGCCAATGTCCGGTATTTGTTAGGTTATAATTAGTTACAATCATGGCTTCGGGCGATTCCCAACATGCATTTGCTCTTTAGATATTTTAAGACTGATAAATCAGTAATTGCTTCACAGAAAACTTCTTGTGCTCATTTCCCAACATATCAGAATCATACTATTCCGGATATAAAATCGATATGGCTATGGATTGAAAATTCTATCCAGAATAGTATCATAACGAAATGATCCCGAAAGGCTCTCTGTGTATCAACTACAAATTTCCCATTCTTTTAAAACGTTTCAATAGAAAATTCACGGTGTGCACAGTTTGTTTCTTTGTTTGGGTTTTATAGCATATCAACTTTTGAAGGTTACTTAATACCAAATCCATTTTTATATAAATGAACAGTTCTATTTCAAACAATTCAGTTTAGCATAAGTACTAAGATTAATAGTCAAAAATATTTCTATTTTAAGATATTCAGTTTAGTCAAACAGTTTTAACAATTCAGTTTATAGTTTTTGTCAACACAGTTAAATGTCAAAACAGTTCTATTTCAAACAAATCAGATTAGCATAAGTACGCAGTTTTGTTCTCTTTAACCCATAGATAAGACCCTATCAGGTGCTACCACTCCGGGCGAAAGTGAGCCTAGGAGCGATGACAATGAAGGGGTGATCCGTATTTCCCCAAAGCTTCAGCATTACTGGAACCTCAACCATCAGACTGTTTAGTGTCATATGCAGGACACTCGTTAAGGGGAGATTCTTAACCCTCTGCAGAGGCGCATTCGGTGCATTCTACATCCCCAGCAAACTGGGCAAGGTGTGCACAGGTCCCAGTCATAATCAGAAAAACAATAGTAAGACATTAACTAGAAGAAGCTACCGTTGGCACTTGCTAATATATATATATATATACTTCTATCAACTTTTTTCTATTCAGAAGAACCAACAAGTAAAGGAAAGTACAAAGCACAAAATATTCATTAAATCTTTCAATAATAACCATTTCTAATAATTAACGGAATATATGTGCTTTAATCAAAAAAGCAACATCTCCACACGAAACAGTAGTTCTTCGAAACTAACAGACAAGTTCACCTACCTAGGAAGCAGTGTCTCATCAACTGAGAAAGACATCAACACACGACTAGCAAAGGCATGAACAGCTATTGATAGACTATCGGTTATACGGGAGTCAGACCTGACCGAGAAAATGAATCGCAGTTTTTTCCAAGCAGCGGTCGTGTCGATACTGCCGTCTGGATGCACTACATGGACGCTAACTAAACGTGTGGAGAAAACGCTTGATGGCAACTACAATAGAATGCTGCTTGTAATATTAAACAAGTCCGGGAGACAGCACCCCTCAAAGCATCAGCTGTACGGCAACTTACTTCCCATCACGAAAACTATCAAAGTTAGACGAACCAGACATGCGGGACACTGCTGGAGAAGTAGTGATCAACTCATAAGCGACATACCCTTGTGGACCCCTTCACATGGACGAGCAAAGGCAGTACGACCAGTTAGAACTTCATACGAAAACTCTGTGCCAATACAGGATGTGGCCTTGAAGACCAACCGGAAGCGATGAACGACAGAGAAGGGTGGTGGGAGAGGGTCAAGGAGATCCATGCTGATGGCATGACATGATGATGATGATGATGAATAATTAGCTAATGGTTAAAGCGCTGGACTGTGGAATCGTAGTAAACGAGTTCGAACTCCAGTCACGCTATTACGTTCACTTTCGGGCAAATACCCTGGAGAAAGGTATGTACCCCTTTATCCTTCTTCTAGGAGAATTATCTTGGAATTATATAACCTAAAAAGACTGATATGACATTAAACATAGAAACCAACTAAATCAATTAGGCAGTCATTTATTTAGATACTCGTTATACTCGTTGGTGAGATCTTAACCCTCAGCAGAAACTTAGTGTATTCTATAGTCCCAGCCGACTGGGCTCAATAGTTGAAAGCTTTCTCATTATTTTTCATTGATAGATATGGAGAGGTGGTGAAAAGGATAGGAAATGATTTTCGTACAAATATATTGATATTCATACAAAAAATGAGAAGGAAAAGAGAAAAACGAAGATCTAATTTCTAACAACATTATCTAAATTTGGTTCTAATTCTGCAGACATGAATTTTATTACATTATGCAAAGTTATGACAAGGCAAAAATGGTGTTTGTTGTGCATGTTTCAAGCACACCAACCATATCACTAATCGTAATCAGAAGACACTACGGTTTCTGCTACTTGCGTCTTTCCGGTCACAGTCAGACTAATTTCGCTGTTGATTGCAACCACTAGAAAACAAGGCTGAAAACTATGCACTAAAAATAGCAATTGACAGGACGCTGTCCGCTTAAAATACCCTATCTAATCAATATTAAAAATTAAATATAATCAGAAAATTATGCAATAATTAAAAGGTGTTATTTGATGTTGAAAACTTCCACTTAACTTTGTATTCTTCTTCTTTTAATTATTTTACACTTTTGAGAATTTTTCACAGCAACGTTGACTGAAGGTTTTTCACTAGAGTCTGAGTGACAGCAAGTCTTCTCAAGTCTCCTGGATTCACCTTAATATTCTGACCGATCTCAACAATGCTGTAGTTTGGATGGCCTCCATTTTTCCTCTCATTTCAAAGTCCTCCATTCCTTGTACCAATCTTTGGGGACTGTACCAGTTACAAGAGGTATCACCGTCACCTTCATGTTTCCTAGTTTTTTCAGTTCTTTAGCAAGGTCTAGGTATTTATTTTGCTTTTCACTTTTCGCTTTCCTTAATTTTTGTCCTGTGGTCAGCTGAAACGGCAAAGTCTGCTAATCAGCAGGTTTTCTTTTTCTTTTTTTTTTTTCTTTTTTTGTTGACAATCACTATGTCTGGTCCTTTAGCCGAGATAAGGTGATCAGTTTGTATCTCAAAATCTCAGTTATTATTATTATTATTATTATTATTATTATTATTATTATTCAGAGTCTTTCCCATCTGCGTAAGCTAATGGTCTTTCACTGGAGTTTGAGTGATAGCAAGTCTCTTTAAGTCTCCAGGACTCTTCTCTGGCCGTTTTCAATAATACTGTTGTTTGGATGGTGTCCACTCGGTCACCAACTTCTAAATCTTCCAGGCCCTTTAATAATCCTTTAGTTACCGTGCCAAAAGCACCAATCACAACTGATATAATTGTCACCTTCATATTCCATAGTTTTTTTCAATTCTCTAGCAAGCTCAAGGTACTTATCTCTCTTTTCTCATTATTTCCGTTTTATTGTGGTCTGTCGGGAAAGCAAAGTCGACAATTTTGCGGATTTTCTTTTTTTTTTTTTGTTGATTATTATAAGATCTGGTCTTCGGGCCGAGATTAGGTGATCCGTTTGTATATCAAAGTCCCACAGGAGTTATTATTATTATTATTATCATTATTATTATCATTATACTCCCAATGAGGTTTTCACACCAGAGTCTGTATTCTTTCATGGGAGTTTTGTTGACAGCGAGTGTCCGAAGGTCTACTGGACTTTTCTGGGTATTCTAACCGATCTCTGGTCTTAATGGTCTTGATTCTTCCTCTGAATTCTCGTTCCTTCAGTCTTTTTCCATATATTTGGGGACCGTTCCAAGCATGCCAACTATAATTATTATTACGGTCTCTCACTTGCCCCACTGATTTGCGTTCTGTGGCAAGGTCCAAGTATTTTTCAAGCTTTTAGCTTTCTTTTATTTTTACTCGGTGATCCATCTTAACATAAAATCCATTGATGGCTTTTTGTTTGTTTGTTTGTTTGTTTGTTTGTTTTTGTTTTTTGTTTTTTGTTTGTTTGTTTGTTTTTTTGTTTTTGTTTTGTTTTTTTTTTTTGTTATGTGTTTTTGTGTTAATCAACATTTGGTCTGGTCTTCCTGCAAGGATTAGGTGGTCCGTTTGTATTTCGAAATCTCAAAGAATTTCACGCGTTTTAATTTTATAGAACGGATCCTGATTTTTGCATATGCTTTTCGTTAGAATCATCATCATCATCATGTCACGCCGCCAGCACGGATATCCCTGACCCTCTCTCGCAACTTCTCCCTATCATTCATCGCCTCCGGCAGGTCTTCAGGGTTACATCCTGTGTCCTCACATAGTTGCTGTATGTAAGTTCGTGCTGGTCGTCCTGCTTTTGCACATCCATATGTGGGGGTCCACAGGAGTACATCGCTTATGAGCTCGTCCTTGCTTCTCCAGTAGTGTCCCGCGTGTCTGGTTCATGGTCAAATTTAATTTCCTTGCACAAGTTATTATTATTATTATTATTATTATCATTATTATTATTATTATTATTATTATTGCTGTTGTTATAGTACTCCTTGTGAGTTTTTCACGCCAGCATTAGCCGATTGTCTTTTATTGAAATATGAAACTCCAGGACTCTTCTCAGTATTCCAGCTGATATTGTCAATGCTGTCGTTAGGGTGGTCTCGACGCATCCTCCAATTTCTAACTCTTCCAGCCCCCTTACGAAGCCTTTAAGAATCGTCTCAAGTGCTCCAATTATAATTGGCATCATCATCCTCTTCATGTTCTTAAGCTTTTATCATTATTATTATTATTAGCAGCAGCAACAACAGTAGTAGTAGTAGTAGTAGTAGTAGTAGTAAAAATGTACAAATACGGGGTTTGTTTATTTATTTTATCTATCTACCACTTTCCCGTCTTAGCGAAACTTTCTCCAACAGCAGAGAAAAATAGTAATACCGTGGTATTTATATGTGCGTGTGTTTTTGAACAAAAACAACTGCACGCACATACGTGCAAACACACACGCACACACACACACACACACACATAGAGAGAGATAGACAAAGCTGAGAAGACAGATAGTAAAAATTCTCAGTGGTTATTTATTTTTTGTTTTCAAACACTCTTTAGCTTTGATCATCGTCCGGAGAAACGTTTTCATGAATAAAAGTAGGAGTTTTTATGTTACTTTTTAAAAGAGATTTTGAAAGAGTTGATATGCCACAAAAATGGGTAAAAAATGAGCTGGTAACGTAGCATATCGATTCCTTTAATAACCATTATTTTTTGTCCTAGTGTCTCAAACTGATCAATGCTATTGTAAACATCACACTGTGAAGTCTGTTCTTGGAAGATATGTTCCAAATTAGCTGTAAATATTTTAGTCAAATATTTATTTAAAACTTTTCTTTATCTACATCTTCG
>OY757911.1:71825139-71837639 GCA_963585895.1 Sepioteuthis lessoniana | reverse complement strand
GATAATGATGGGAGTTATAGCTCAAGGAAAAGCTTAACCAAATAATCAAGGAATGGTATAAATTGTCATAATTTTCACTTTTTTATATATGCATCACTATTAGTGTCATAATAGTCCTTCAAGTGACCAAAATCAGCCGTATCAAGGAGCTACACCTTGTGTAAGCAGTAAGAGGGAAACGATAGCATTAGAATATTATTTGGTGGGTGCACATACTATGATTTCAGAGGAGTCACCGTGGCGTAATGCCTCAAAGTAAGTTAGTTCGAACTCTAGTGGCGAGATTACGTTCGAACAAAAACGTTTGAGAAGGGTATGAAATTTCTTATCCCCCCTCCCAGCTATGGGTTTGATAGTATTACTGCTGTTCTTCTGCAAAGATGTCTTTGACATTAAATCGCCTACATAGATAACAACATATATAGATATACATATATATAGATAATTCCTATATAGATATACATTATAGCATATAATGTGCATATAAAGTACATTATAGATATCTATATATAGATATATAGATAATTCCTATATAGCTATACAATTAAACAAAGAAATTAATCAAATCAATGATTTCTTCACTGATAAGACTTTCAAGAATAAAGAGCATATTCTTCAATGAAATCCAATTTGCATGTGCCACGAAATGTTTTTTAAAAAATATATAAGAATTTATATCTGTCATATATCCTAAAAAATGCGCCTGCACAAATAGAACCTATTGGGCATCAAGGCATGGCGGTGACAAAGTGGTAAATAGTCATGTCAGTTGGAACATTATGAAATAACCTATCTGAAACGTTCCAACTCGTTCCCCTTGAAAGGTTATAACACCAGGTGCAAATATTATCAGCAGATTTAATGTGCACAAAGCACCGTCAGCAGAAATTGCAGAATAAACCGACTGCCTCTTTGTAGATGGGCAAGACCCCCAACGAATGGCCTAGATATGACATTAATCTTAGGGTGACAGTCCAGTAATGCAGAAGATTTACTGCCATCACTCCCGGGTCTACTCTGGCTCGGAGTGGTAATACCTGATAGGGTACTATCTATAGCTCAAATAGAACTGTTTGATATTAAAACTGCACTGATACTAAACTGAATTGTTTGAAAAAAAACTGTTTTGATACTTTAAATTAAACTGAGTATTTATGCTAAATAGAATTGTTTGAAATACAAATGTTTTTACATTTAACTGTTTGTTAACAAAAACTGTACTTGTTCGAAATAGAACATTTTTCTACATTTAAACTGTGAACTTATGCCAAACTGAATTGTTTGAAATAGAACTGTTTATATGTAGGAAAATAGATTTGGCTTTAAATAACCTACAATGGTTGATATTTGCCTAAAACCAAACAAAACAATGTTGTATAGCCATGACTATGACCAACTATACAAACACATTATACATATGCATGCAGAATACGACACAATGAAGACGCGCGACACAGTCTTTTAGAAAAATATACCTCTCACTTTATTTGAAAGGTTTGTGTGTGAGAGGGAGTAGGGGACCAAACAGAACTGCAATATATTGACCCTCACTCTATTGGCCATAACCGCGTTTCTTTCCCGTTTTTCTGCGCTGCACAACCTGAGGCCTGGGGGACCACTCTGTTGGCTTATAACCTCATTATTACATAGGTAACAGCCAAGTTCTTCTTAGTTCTTTCAGTTCAGCAAAAATTTCAATGTTTCAACAAACCCACCGTTCCAAGCAAACACTCTCTCCCATATATAATCAAAGATTTGGTACTCCCCACTCCATTAATGAAATCTAAAATTTGAAATAAGATCTAAAACGGTTTTGAAACCAGAAAAAGTTAGTGTGCTACTTCATAAAGGAAATTTCAAGATGTTAAATAATAGCACTCATCAGATGAAGTTTCACGAAAAGAGTCTTCAAGTGAGTCATCAAAAACTCTCACTCTCTCTCTCTCTCTCTCTCTCTCTCTCTCTCTGTCTTTGTATCTATCCATCTTTCTTTCTCTCTGTGTATTTGTATCTCTCTCTCTCTCTCTTTGTATCTCTCTCTATCTTTGTATATATATCTCTCTCTGTTTCTTTCAGTCTTTGTATCTCTCTCTTCCTCTGTCTTTTTATCTATCTCTCTATTTCTCTCTATATATCTTTGTATGTCTCTCTTTCTCTCTCTCTCTCTCTCTCTCTCTCTCTCTCTCTCTCTCTTTCTCTCTTTCAGTCTTTGTATCTCTCTCTTTCTCTGTCTTTTTATCTATCTCTTTATTTCTCTCTCTTTGTCTTTTTATCAATCTCTTTCTCTCTCTCTCTCTCTGTATCTCTCTCTCTCTCTCTCTGTATCTATCTTTCTCTCTCTGTCTTTGTATGTCTCTGTTTTTCTATCCTTGTATCTCTCTCTCCCTCTCTCTCTCTCTCTCTCTCTCTGTATTTGTATCTCTCTTTCTTTCTCCCTCCCTCTATCTCTTTCTCACTCTGTCTTTGTTCATCTCTCTCTCTCTCTCACACTCACACAAACACACACACACACACACACACTCTCTCTCTCTCTCTCTCTCTCTCTCTCTCTCTCTCTGAATGTCTGTCTCCCTCTCTCCAGAAGATGGATTTATCCAACTTCTCACCAAGTCAGATTTGATAGAGAATCATTCCATTTTAGGGTCACCTTAGACGTCAAGCAATAAACTCAGCCCTTCTAAGAATGCACATCCAATGAGAAGGATCGCCCGTGAAATCATTGGTCAGCACTATAATACAACCTTTCTGCATCGTCGCATTAAAGATTGATGCACTTGTCACAGGGTTTCCCAGATTATTGTTCTCCATACTTTTTCTAACTCTACAAATTCAATTGTTGCTTTGGGATCCAACTAGATAACATTTTCCGATATCCCAACATTTCATCGATGAATACATGTACTACCGACTTTAAGTGACGAAGTTCTACAACTAGAATCAAAGCTTCAGTGTGAACCATCTTTTTTTTTTCTTTTTTAATTAGGGAAGCTGAAACTGTAGAGAAGCATAATCTGTGAAGCCTCTGGTAAAGACTTCGTATATGGACCGAGGAAAATGTTCGATCTTGTTTTTCTCCATCGAGATAAGATACCTTTCACAAAGAGTGGGTTTCTCGGTAAAAACACCGATCCTTAGGAAGCCTTGTTGCCAAAAAAATTCAAATTTCGAAACTTAAAAAGATAACCATTCATATTTTTTTTAGATTTCGATTATTAATAATTATCTATATAATAATTTTTTTTGTTGTCCGTTCGATCGCACATCACGCTCATCCATATATCCTTCCCGCTGTCAAATGGGATATTCCTCCACCCTCTCTCTCAACCAAAAGAGAGGTTCTTTTAAATCTATCCACTTCCAAGTGCTATGTTCTTCTACCCTTCTTGAAATCAGCTGGAATATTCTTCAATGTAGTAGCTGTTTCTTAAAATCAAACACTGTTCAACACCAATGGAATTACTCTATACTATCTTCATCTATCCTAACTAAGTAAACATGAATTACTGTATATTATTTTACAGGAGATCTGATGGGCTACCACAATTTGAAGAGCACTGAACTTGTGATAAACTTCAAGGCTAAAAAGTAGAAAAAGAGCACTGGCTGGGAGCAATATTGAACAAGTCCTGGAGACAGCATCCCACAAAGCAGCAGCTGTGCAACCACTTACCACCCATCACGAAAACTATCAAAATTAGACGAACCAGGCATGCAGGACACTGCTGGAGAAGTAGAGACAAGCTCATAAAAGATGTACTCCTGTGGACCCCTTCACATGGACGTGCAAAGGCAGGACGAACAGCTCGAAACTATATACAGCAGCTCAGTGTCGATTCGGGATGTAGCCATGAGAACCTGCTGGAAGCATTGGACGATAGGGAGGAGTGGCGAGAGAGGGTCAGGGATATCCGTGCTGATAGCGCGACCTGAAGATGATGATGTATTTTTCTGAATTATGGATGTACAAAATATATTATGCAACCATATATTAATCTTTTAGTTTCAGTAGAATAAAATACGAACAAATGATAGATGTATTAACAGTTACAAAGTCATTGGCGTTATGAGTAAAGTGCTGGCACTGCGAACTCAAAGTATGCAATTTCGAACTAGTATATTTACTTTCAGACAATTACTCTTAGAAAAGGTATGATCCCTTTATCCCCAACTCCGCTATGGGTTTAATAGTATCCATACTGTTTTTCAACAAATATAGCTTTCGCATCAAATTGCCCACGATGACTGTCATGTAGTTAAAGAAAGAGACCAAACAAAAATATGTCTTTCGTATTAGTTATTGCAAATACAATAGGATTTATATGTAATAAAATTCCTACTTTCATCTTTTGCTTTTCTTTTTTGCATAAAAAGATCCACGTTTCGTTCCTCTTTGGTTCAACTGGTTCTCTGCAACGAGTGTCCTGGATATAACACTAAACACTCTGATAGTTAGACTCCAGAAATGCAGTAGCTTTAGGGAATGTGAAGTACCCCATCATTGCCATTGCTCCCGGGTCCACTCTGGCCCGGAGTGGAAGCACCTGGCAGGGTCCCATAAATGGGCCAAATGGAACTGTTTGACATTTAAACCATGTACTTATGTTAAACTGAATTGTTTGAAACAGAGCTGTTTATATGTATACAAATGGATTTGGCATTAAATAACCTACAATAGTTGATATGCCATAACCAAAACCTCTTTTGTTCTGAAGAAATTTTATGAGGCCTACCAGTAATTCTAACTCCGCAGTATTTTTAATAAATCTTATAAACAACATTTTTCTCATCATAATCTGGATTGTTAGTTTTGATCACTGTAATTCGCTGTCGTAGAGAGAACATTACGAGTTTGTAGCCAATAAAAAGAAACTATAATTAAGAAGAAAAATACTAGTTGAAATTTGAATACTTATAATATTGAAATAACTATTTATCTTACGGAAATGTCAACATTCATGTTTAATAATGATGTGTAAATGAATTTATTGTTGGTTTCACAAGTTGGAGGTTTAAAATAATCACATTGCATAATCCTTATTTAGGAATAAGAATCCAAACAAAAGGCAAGATTATTCTAATCGATAAATTCTATTATTGAATAATAGGAACCACTTAACGAAATCCAAAACGAGAGTTATTCAATCATCATCATCATCATATCGTGCTGGCAGCACGGATATCCCTGACCCTCTCTCGCCACTCCTCCCTATCGTTCATCGCCCTAGGCAGTTCTTCAGGACAACAACCTGTATCCTCACATAGCTGCTGAATGTACGTTCGTGCTGGTCGTCCTGCTTTTGCGCGGCCATGTGTGGGGATCCATAAGAGTACATCTCTTATGAGTTCATCTCTGCTTCTCCAGCAATGTCCTGCATGTCTGGTTCGCCTAACTTGAATAGTTTTCGTGATAGGGGGCAGGTGGCCGTATAGTTGGTGTCTTGTGGGGTGTTGCTGCCAGGACTTGTTCAGGATTGCACGCAGCATTCTTGTGTAATTGCCATCTAGTTTCTTCTCCAGCCGTTTTCTTAGCGTCCATGTAGTGCATCCAAATAGGCTAAATTTTGCATAGAAAGTTTGGAGTTGCACTGTTTTTAATATAATCAATCAAAAAACTGCAAGCATTATCTTTTTTACTGATTAATGAACTCGGAACTTTTTATTTACCGGAAAGTCAGTGCGTTTTCACTCCAAACACAACTTTTTCGATTCAAGCTCGTGATAGTAAACCTGTGTTTTGCCTATTAGTAAACATTTTTTGGGTTAAAATATGCTTTCAGTACACGTCCCTCATTCTTCTGTAATTTTCACATGATTTGCATTTCTCAACCTCCAAAAATTTGAAAAAAAGACTTGTCTTCAAGTTCGAAATAATCTGTTTGATTTGCAGCCATATATATATATATATATATATATATAAACAAATACCTGCATTGTTTTTATTAATTTAATATATCAAATACATCTAATACACATCTATCTATCTATCTATCTATTCGCCACTATAAAAACTAAAAAAGAACTCTCATATCAGTCGTGAACTTCCTTAAGACAACTTTAAACGTTAGAAACACGTGTAGAAGAAAAATAGAAAATCCCAAAGCAAATTCAATAGCAGACCTATTCCTTTAAAAGTATATATATATATATATATATATAGAGAGAGAGAGAGAGAGAGATGGAGGTGCCCGTGCAGTAATGGTTATCATCAGAGGAAATGGACACGGCGACACGAGTTCAAATCCTGGACGAGACTGATTGCATTTCACATAGCACAAATACTCTCGGGAAAGGTATGAATCAAATTATTCTCCTTCCAGTAACGGGGAAATAGTAGGGCAGGCTGCGTTCTTCAACCTTGGGGAGACAACTAGTCTAGAAGGAAAACTCTGAATTCAAACCTGTTAAGTTTTGCTTAAAAATTGACCTTGTGTCATATCCTGCCTGAGCTTTATAAATTTCGTTTATTCACCTGTTTATTTTTGGAATATGTAAAATCTCACGTATGAGAGACAGCCATTTATTATTCGAGTATAAATGTAAGTTTTGTTCAAAATTTTCTTATAAATAGATGAATATGAAAGGACAGCAACAATACACATAACACAGGTTTTTGTTTGTAAAACAAATTATCATATTTAAAAGTAATATTAGTACGTGTTTCATTAATATTATTACTAGGGGATCTTTTCCTATTCTGCTATCGAGGTATTCTTCTAAACCTGAGAGTTCCGGCCGTTTGATATTAGATGATTTGGTTTAGTTTTGTTTTATGGCATTTTAACCATTGTTGGTTATTCTAGATCAAATTTTGTTTTTACACATATATTGAATATATGATTTGCAGATACACAGCAAAGGATAAAACATTTTTATTTCTAACTATTTAATTTAGCTCAAGTCAAAAAATTTAATTGGTTTTAAGTATTGCTATGTATCACCAACAATTCGGTTAAACATCAGTTATTTGTTTACACAAAGTTAATCGATCAGACAGTTCACTTTCAAACAATTCAATTTAGCATAAATCATTTATTTGCTCTCAGATTAAATATCAAAACAGTTCTATTTGATCCATAGATAAGACCCTATCAGGTGCTACAACACCGGACCAGAGAGGACCAGGAAGTGACGGCAATGAAGCGGTACTCCGCATCCCCTAAACTTTACTGGAGTTTCATCATCAGATTGTTTCGTGTCCTATCCCGAACGCTTGTTGAGTGACGGGTCTTACTCTCTACAGAAATGTAGTCAGTGTATTCTACAACTCCAGCCGTATAGGCAGTCTAATGTTTGAGTGTGGGCATTTGACATACATTGTGACCGGAATCACGTCATGCGTTAAGGTTTTAATATCTTTAATTTTGTTTGGGAAGTCCACGGTGTCAAACATATATGTCTAAATTTGCTGAGCTGGTTGTCATATGTAGTTGTCTAAATATTTAGAAATTACTGGATAGCCTGCATTCTTATATTTATAAATTCTCCGAAGATAAAAGTGAACGGGTTTCTTGTTGATGTATTTCAGTATTTCATATGTTACTTAGTCGATTAAATTGTTTACAGTACTATGATTTAGTAAGTTTATAACGGAGTTCTGATAATTTGTGGACAGTCTTTGAAGAATTATATATATATCATCATCATCATATCGCGCTGGTAGCACGGATATCCCTGACCCTCTCTCGCCACTCCTCCCTATAGTTCATCGCCCTAGGTAGGTCTTCAGGACAACATCCTGTATCCTCACATAGCTGCTGAATGTACGTTTGAGCTGGTCGTCCTGCTTTTGCGCGGCCATGTGTGGGGATCCATAAGAGTATATCTCTTATGAGTTCATCTCTGCTTCTCCAGCAGTGTCCTGCATGTCTGGTTCGTCTAACTTGAATAGTTTTCGTGATAGGGGGCAGGTGGCCGTACAGTTGGTGTCTTGTGGGGTGTTGCTGCCAGGACTTGTTCAGGATTGCACGCAGCATTCTTGTGAAATTGCCATCTAGCTTCTTCTCCAGTCGTTTTGTTAGCGTCCATGTAGTGCATCCATATAGCAGTATCGATGTGACCGCTGCCTGGAAGAAACTGCGTTTCATTTTATCGGTTAGGTCTGATTTCCATATAATCGATAGCCTATTGATAGCTGTCCATGCTTTCGTTAACCTCGTTTCGATGTCCTTTTCGGTTGATTCGACGCTGCTTCCTAGGTACGTGAATTTGTCTACTAGTTTAAGTGGGGTTCCTTCTAGAGTGGAGATGTCCCCCGTTTGGTTATAGCACATATATTCCGTTTTGTGTGCATTAACATAGAGGCCTATGCTTGCTGCTGCTCGTTCCAAACTATGCAGAAGTGTTTCGGCTTGGTCAGGTGTATTTGCCAGTATCGCTATGTCATCGGCGTAGTCGGCATCGGTAATTGTTGTTGCGGGGTATCTTCTGCTTCTTTTCTTCGTCAGTTCGAAGCCATTCTCTTTGATTTTGTCAATCGATATTCTAAGTACGTAGTCTAGACAAATGATAAATAGGTACGGAGCCAGCATGTCTCCTTGTAGTACTCCTGCTACAATGTCGAAGTATTCTGTGTCTCCATCTGATGATCGTACTTTTACTTTAGTGTTTCTATAGAGAATCGTTATTGCCGCTACAGTTTCTTTAGGTATGCCGTACGCTAGTAGGATTTGTTCCATCTTTCCTCTGTGAATGGAATCGAAAGCCTTGGTAAAGTCGACAAATATTAATGTCACTTGTAGGTTTTTTGCCCGAACACCTTCGAGGATTCTACGGATGGTTAATATTTGTGAGGTCGTGGATCTATTTCTTCGGAAGCCATTTTGGTTTTTTCTAAGTATGTTGTCGATTTCGGGTTCTATTCGGTTTCGTAGAAGGGCATTGTAGATTTTGGCAGCTATGGATGTAAGTGTTATGCCTCGGTAGTTTTTGGCTAATCCGAGGTCCCCCTTTTTAAGGAAGGGGAGTATGCATCCCTTCATCCATCTATCTATCGGATTTTGATTGTATACTGCGTTGCAGTGGCGGAGCAGTATGTCGTCGAATTGTCTGGTCTTCCATACTTCCGGGGGAATTTCGTCCAGCCCTGCAGCTTTCCTATTTTTAATTTTTCTGAGAACCGAGTCGAGTTCTTCTTGTGTGAACGGTCCTAGTTTAATGTCTAATTGTTTGCTAATTATTCTGGTGATTGGTTCATGCGTTATTTTTGGTGGGTTTCCAAGTAAGTTTTCGAAGTGCTGTTTCCACAGTTTTATTCTTTCTTGTTGGTTTGCTGCTTTAAGTTTTGCTTTGGCTGTGTTCTTTCTTCTGCTCACTTCGTTTATTGTTTGCCAGGCTATTCTAGATTGTCTATCTTCCACCGAGTCCCTAATCTTATCTATCTGATTTTGAATGTATTCTGTCTGTTCCTTTATATATATGCCTGCTAATTGATACTGTGCCGTTTTTAGTTTTAAGGCATTTGTGTTTGTTGGGGTTTTTTGATAGTTTTTGGAGGCTGTTTTCACTAGTGCACGTTTTTCTCTCACTGCTAAAGTTTCCCATGGGACTCTATATTTAGTTTTAATTTTTGTTGGAATGTATTTTGCTGCTGCCTCGAGGTGTGCATTGACGAAATTTTCGTATTCGTCGTTTGGTGTACTTTTTTCCGTCTTTTCTTGTAGTGTTTCGAATCTGTTTCTTAATTCTATATACACACACACACACACACACACACATATATATATATATATATATATATATATATATATATATATATATATAAGTAATACTTTCTTTAAACTTTTTCTATTTTGCAAAAGTAAAATATGTACTTAATAAAGGGAATAAGTTGATCATATTTTAAGTTTTTAATATTATTTTAATGATTTAATTTCATTTTTTGTATTGTGTCTCTTTTGTTTGATTTTGGGGTTGTTTTTAATGGTTCTAGTATTGTAAAAGATGTATTGAAAGATTTCTCTTCAATGAAGCTACAACTGTCGATTTACCATTGGCTTTTTACAATATGTCCCGGGTCCTCACTGAATCAGTAACTTAGAAATGTGAGACAAAGGACAAAAAATTTTTTTTAAAAAACATAATTTTAATAAATAATGTCTAAAATTGAATTAATACCGAATATTCATTTAAACAAAAAAATCTATTCTACTTCTCGCATGTAGATTTAGTATTTGGAAAATAAAATTCGATCCCGGGGAAAATACTCCTGATATCAGAAAAAAATAAATAGATCTTAAGTTCCACTTTTAATTTTATGAATTAAGTTATTTCCTCTGTGTTGGGTTTTCTCTAAACTGTGTTAAAGGACTGTAAGGAGAAAATATTCATTGCCACAAATCAATATTCAAAATGTATTTCATTCAAGAAACCTTCAGCTATAGATTTAATAGTACCTCCACTGTTCTTCCCCAAGGATCACTTTTGCATTGAATAACCCTTGAATATTAATACGCCATCAAATAAAGAAACCAAATCAACCATTCAAGAAGACGTCTCAGATGCGTTCGTAGTAAAAGGATTATTATCAACCAATTTATTGTTGAATTCTGTGATAGAATTTACGTCGCATAAGAAAGAAATATCACTTGGGTTGATAAATAGAATTTAATAAAGAAAAATACGCTTTTACGTTAGTTTTTACACTTAGTCTTAATTTTTATAAGGACATTGATTACAGAGGCAAGAATATCAAAAAACAATTGACTGGGTTAACAGCCTCCGAGAAAAAAGATATGAGAGGTAACAATTAATTTTCAATATAAAATACACTTAACGAATATTTCCGAGTGGTCGAAACTAAAGAAAAAAAAAGAAAAAAATAGAAATAGACCTATCGTATTTCTATTCAAATGAGAGAAATTACAAATAAATCACAAGACCGAGTATCCATAACGATATGGATTTGATGTAGAGTGTGATGATAAAATACGCCAAAAGAAAAAGTTGTTCCTGAAAATAAAATGAAACATGTATATTAATTATAAAGTGTAAGATTTTTTCTTCTTTTCTTTTCTATTATACTTTGTTTTCATTCAAAATTACTTACATTTAAACTCGTTGTAAAAACACAGTTTAAAATAATGCATTCAAATTTAGAAACGAAATAGACAAATTATTTCAGGCAAAGAACTGGAGTATATATATATATATATATATATATATATATATATATATATATATATATATATGTGTGTGTGTGTGTGTGTGTGTGTGTGTGTTTTTACACCAGTTCTTTGCCTGAAATAATAGTATACATATATACCAAATGTACTTGTCACTGGCAGCAGACTGAGAAGTAAGGGATAATTTAGAGGCAAGATTTAAATTCTCATATCATATTGCTCAAACATCATTATGGCCAGATATGCTGATATTTTCAAACAAAATAAAGAAAATAATAAATGGGAATTGACAGTTCCATGGAAGGAAAGTGTAGAAGATACGCATGAACGGAAGAAGTTCAAATCCGATGAACTCCTTGAGACATGCAAAAATAATGGATAGAATGCACACTGTACGCCAATAGAGGTTGACTGTAGGGAGTTTATTGCAAGGTCTCTATACAGGGCCCTGTCAGACATTGATTTACCAGGAACGAGAAAAGGGAAGACAATAGAAACCATAATTAAGACGGCGGAAAGAACAGCCAAATGGCTGTGGTTAAAAAGAAGTAGCTCATAGACCACCAAATAAACACTTGATATATATATATATATATATATATATATACCGACTCCTCTGCTCGGGTAGGATATGACACAAGGTCAATTTTAAGTGGAGTTTAATAGGTTTTGAATAATTCAGAGTATTCCTTCTCTTAGACTAGTTGCCTTACCAAGGCAGTCTGCCCTACAATTTACCCATAGCTAGAGGGGAATAATACCTTTCCCAAGGGTATTATATATATATATATATATATATATATATATATATATATATATATATATGTATACAATAATCTTAAAGTCTGTTTTATTTTGTAATTTATTTCTTATTGTAAATACTCACAAACGTGCTATACATATTTTAAACGATAATCTGTAGATTTAATCGTTAGTTAGTTACAAGACTTACTCAGGAAACCGGTTTTGTAATTATCAAAAAACAAGCAATAGACATATTTCACACGTTAAATTGTTGACTTTCTCTTAATTTAGTTATAATAATTAATTGGACAATCAAAATATAATTGAATAATGTGTGTGCAAGTTCATGTGTGTGTGTATGGCAGTGTGTGTGGGTATGTAAATATAAATAGGGGTGGATGTAAGAGGGTGTGGATGATTTCAGGTGTATCTATGTATGTAACATTTCTTTGGGTATCATAAAAAAAGTGTAGTCATTATCGTCGTAGGAAATGGACACGGCGACACGAGTTCAAATCCTGGACGAGACTGATTACATTTCACATAGCACTAATAACCTTGGGGAAGGTATGAATCCAATTATTCTCCCTCCAGCTGTGGGTAAATAGTAGGACAGACTAGGTTCTTCAGCATTGG
>OY757911.1:71787639-71822639 GCA_963585895.1 Sepioteuthis lessoniana | reverse complement strand
TTGATATATATTTCTAAATACTTTAATCCATATTTGCTATTTTAACTCTCAAATTAAGCTTGTATGTCGTCTGAAGAGACGAAGATTATATTCTTCGCCGAAATTAATTTATAATTACAATTTAAATATGGTCGAGTTTTCTTCCAGCTACAATATATATACATATATATATATATGGGTGAGTGCAAGTGTGTGTGCGTGTGTGTGGTGTGTGTGTGTGTGTGTGTGTGTGTGTGTGTGTGTGTGTGTTTCTGTCTAAATTTTTATGTGAGTTTATCATGTTTGTATGTATATACACGCGTGTATATATATTTATAGGTGTGTGTATATGTATGTGTTTACATATATATATATATCTATATATATTAGCTAGAGAGAGACAACGGAGTAAGATGAAAATAAGAAATGGCTAAGATACATAGATAGATTGCTCATAACAGTGTAAATACCTGAAAAATGAAGTATTAAAATGCAAATATTTACCGGGTTTCAAAAGCGAATGATAGATACCGGAGAAAATATGCATTTGCCTACATTAGAGAGATGAATTGACTATATCAACAGGTAATAAATAAAAAAATTTTCTATTTTCATTTCCTCCTTTTTTCAGAATATATATATATATATATATATATATATATATATATATATATGCGTAGGCATAAAAACAGTAATACACGGACACATTCACACATACAGAAACAGAATAAGACAGAGCTAGAGAGAGAGAGAAATATGACTTTTTTTTCTTGTTACTGAACTTAAATTGAAAGGGAAATGTACTATCATTATTACCGTTTTTATGTAATTTTCAGTTCATCTTGAGGTTTTTTACAATCCTGCACTAGGTCTTTTTCCCAAGACATAGCACGAGGGAAGTGATTATCTGTAGTCTTTTGGTTCATGTTTTTTCTTTCCTTTTGGGGGTAGGCGTTTAGACACATTGAAGAAGATAAGAAATTCAGCAAAGTAAAACTATTTTACAATCAGGAAAATCTGAGTAAGTAACGCAGGATCGTAATTTTCATGTATAAACCTTTTCAGCAGTAACAACAGAATGCATTTCTTTTATTAATTTCTTCTTCTTCCTCTTCTTCTTCTTCTTCTTCTTCTTCTTCCTCTTCTTCTTCTTCTTCTTCTTCTTCTTCTTCTTCTTCTTCTTCTTCTTCTTCTTCTCTCTCTCTTATATACATTATTTATTATATATATATATATATATATAGAGAGAGAGAGAGAGAGATACATTGTGACGACAATATGACAAAGTCTGATAGTGTTGTGAGATACTTCTGGAGCACTCTGGCCTAGTGGTAATGATGCTTCGGCCCCGAAACTATGCCTGAACCCAGAGTCATCATCTGATGAAGGATTTGTGGAAGGAATGCTTTTTACAAGCATTAGTTATCGTATGATGCCTATATATGAACATATATATATAGATAAAAGTAAAATGTTAGCGACCTTAGTCAAGAGTGACCCGAATGCTCCCTTTTCAATAGCTACTACACCGAGGTGTAGCGGACGGCGCTACTCCATTCTCAGGATTGCTATACTTTGCCCTCACCTATTAGGGCTGAGTACTTAACAAGGCGGCATCAAGTACCATTTTTTAAGTTTTTGCTATGACTAGACCTGGGATTGAACCTCGGTCTCCCGGACCATTGGTGAACATTAGGCAAATGGCCCGGTATAGAGATAACTATATATCTCGAATCACTGCCCGAGGAAAAAAGAAAAAGGTTATCGGGAGGAAAAGAAAAACAATTGAAAAAATCATGGGATACGCAATCAGTTGGTCAAAAGAACAAAAACACACTGCAAAAAGCTGCGATGCTACAATTACAAAGAGTGCTCAATACTAGGTAGAGCAAACTACAAAAATTAATTCGTGAGTCGAGACTATCCTACTACAGTTTCGCCTAAATTTATATATATATATATATATATATATATATATACACTCACGTACATACACACCTATGACATTGGATTAAATTCTTTGAACAACAAACTGAAATAAGTACATATTATTATCATTTTATTATTTTAAGAGTTTTTCACACCAGCATCAACCGATGGTTTCTAACTGGAGTTTGAATGACAGTAGGTCTCCACTCAACCTCTTATTTCCAAATCCTCTTGTCCCTTTACAATCCCTTGGTGACTGCACTGAGTGCCCCAATTACTATTGGTATCACTGGCACTTTCGTGTTCCATACTTATCTTTGTTTTGGCTTTTACAGGCGAAACGGCAAAGTCCACGATTCAGCAAGTTTTCTTCTATTTTTTGTTGGTCTGGTCGTTTAGCAAAGATTCTTCTTCTTCTTCTTCTTCTTCTTCTTCTTCTTCTTCTTCTTCTTCTTCTTCTTCTTCTAATTATTATTATTATTATTATTATTTACTTATTGTCTGTTTTTCACATCAGTTTTAGCAGATGGTTTTTCACTGGAGTCTGAATGACAGCAAATCTCCTCAAGCCTCCAGTACTCTCCTTAGTATTCTGACCGTTTTCAATAATGCTGTAGTTTGGATGGTCTCTCCTCGTTCGTCAACTACCAGATCCTTCAGTCCCTTTAATAATCCTTTAGTTACTGTACTAAAAACACCAATCACGATTGGTACAATTCTCACCTCCATGTTCTATTGTTTTTTTTTTTGTTTTGTTTTTTTTCAATTCCCTAGGAAGGTCGAGATACTTATCCATCTTTTCCCATTCTTTCAGTTTTCTTCTGGGGTCAGCCGGGACATCAAAGTCCACAATTTTGAAAACTTTTAGTATTATTACTTACTCATTAGAATTTTTCATATCAGCGTTAGCTGATGGTTTTTCACTGGAGTTTAAATGACAAAAAGTCTCCTCAAGTCTGCAGGACTCTACTCAGTATTGTTACCGTTCTCAACAATGCTGTAGTTTGGTCCACTCGTCCTCCTACTTCCAAGTCTTCTAGTCCCCTTAATAATCCTTTAGTTACTGTACCAAAAACACCAATCATAATTGGTATAATTGTCACCTTTATGTTCTATAGTTTTTATATTCCCTAGAATATAAAAACTATAGAACATAAAGGTGACAATTATACCAATTATGATTGGTGTTTTTGGAACAGTAACTAAATAGGCCGTTTTTGTTTATCACTACTTGGTGTGTCTGATATTGTATTACTACCTTCTTCATTATTTATTTTCTGCTGTATTTTAAGTATTTCAAGGCCAGAAAGCTAACCTTTCATTATTATTGTCCTGACTTGGTAAGCAAGACTTGTTGTTTGAAAACTAGCACATTCTTGCCAAATCTCTGTCATTCTTTTCCTTTGGCTCTTTGTGTAGGGTCACTCCTAAAACAGCAGTGTCGTGGAAGTTCGTTGTCTTCCCTAGTCCATATTTTGTGTTTGCGTCTCTGGTTGGTGTGGCTCTTTTAACTGTCGTCCGTTTACCTGAAGAAAGAACAGCCAGCATTCACAGGATGACGATTCGATCTTCCATGTTGGTTATCAGTAGAGCACCTGCTGATCATGACACCCAAGCTTGCTGCCTGAGTCCCACGGTATGTCATATTTTGATTCAACATTTTAATCATAGGTGATATATTGGGGCTATACCAGACCCAGTGGTTGTTTATTAACTGCGTGCCTGACACGGATGTGACCGAGAACAGTCAAAGTGACTGTTCATGAACAGCGGGTCCCAAAAAAAATACCTAAGTTTTAACTTAGTTAAAGTCCATTAACTTATTCTTATAGTTTATTTCTTTACCGAGTATCTGAACGAGCTTCAGGTGTTCCTGTATTACCTTTATGGTTTATATTTACTTCTCAATTTTGAAACTTTTTTCCGTTAAAGTTGGTCATATTTTAATAAATATAAAGCGCCTTATGATGGAGGACGGTAATTGTTCTTAATGCTTTCAGGCTGCATTAGATACATATTTCGTGAGATACAGAGTAGTCATAGATGAATTAAAGAGAAATTGAGGCGTTGAATTTAAACAAATCTATTTCGTAATTTCGAAATAGTTTAGCAGAAAATAATTCTGGGAATTAATAAGTCTTTATTTAAATACAACTGTTAACCAAAAGATTTTACGAGAAACAAAAAAATCAATATTTTTAAATAAAAGACAGATTTGACTGACCCAATTTCTTCGAAGATCACATAGCAAAAGATTTGTCTGGTTATTCTGGTTGGAGCCTTCATATTGTTTTGAAGTTTAATGTGTTTTTTGTTTTTTTTCATATGAATATTCTAAAATATGGACATCACGTGGCATTCTAAAATGTTCGCTTCTAAAGTAATTTCCATTTTTTTTTTTTAGTGGAAGAGGAGGTATTTTTATTTATCTATTTTTTGGGGTCGGGAGAGAAATATTTTAATTTAATTTTATTTTATTTTTAGTTTCCTCCGCTCTATATAGATTCTCGCCCACTCACCCATTCATCCTAGTAACACGTAAGACATAGAAATCGAGGCGGTAAATTTAAACAAATCTATTTCGTGCTTTCAAAATTATAATTATTATTATTATTATTATTATTATTATTATTATTATTTACTCCTTTAGAGTTTTTCACATCAGCGTTAGTTGATAGTCTTTCACTGGAGTTTGAATGACAGCAAGTCTCCTAAAATTTTCAGGACTCTTCTCAGTATTCTGGCCGTTCTCATCAATGTTGTCGTTTCGATTGTCTCTACTCGTCCTCCAACTTCCAAGTCCTTCAGTCCCTTTTATAATCCGTTAGTTACTATACCAAAACCACCAATCACAATTGGTATAATTGTCACCTTCATGTTCCACAGTTTTTTTTCAAATCTCCAGCAAGGTCGAAGTATCTATCTTTCTTTTCACATTCTTTCAGTTTTATTCTGTTGTCAACCGAGAGAGCAAAATCGATTATTATTATTATTATCATTACAATTCACTCAGAATTTTTCACATCAGCGTTAGCTGATTGTTTTTCACTGGAGTCTGAGTGACAGCAAGTCTCCAGAGTCGTTCCCAGTATTCTGGCCGTTCCTCGGTATTCTGGCCGTTGAAGTCTTTAGTGCTGTTCTCGGTATTCTGGTTGTTCCTAATAATGAAGTAGTTTGGATGGTCTCCGCTCGTCCGTCAACTTCCAAGTCCTCTAGTCTCTTCAGTAATCCTTTAGTTACTGTTCCAAACGCACCAATTACAATTGGTATAATTGTCACCAGCATGTTCCATAGATATTATTATTTTTATTTCTATTATTATTATTATTATTATTATTATTATTACGATTATTACTATTATTATTATGCCCCTGGGTAGTTTTTCACATCAGCGTTTATTATTATTATTTGAGGGTGAAAACCATTGTACATATTTGCTTTACTTTTTATACCTAGCGTGTTTCACGGTTAAGGCTTTGGAGAGATGAACAAATAGACTAAAATAACACTTCTCCACCCATCCATGTATATGTATCAGTTTTTCACGGCTAAGTGCTATCATTAAACTTCATCAAGTACCTCATAGCGCCAGCTTTCATACTTTATGAAAAAGTTAAAGAAAAGCAAGTGACATTCTCTACGCTTGAAAGCATTATTCACTGGTTAACTAACTCACCTGTGACAATTTTATCACACCACATGAACCAGTGAAGATTTATACTAACCATACATTATTACTTTCAATGAAGTAGAAAGTAAAATTGGAAACTGCAGTCAAAGATTAACTGATAGCTAGCTCCTTTTTCAATACCTTTCCCTGGATTTCTCCTTTTTATCCTTGATCCATATCTTATGCTGAGTGTTAAGCAAGGAAGTATCGATTATCATTTTTTGAGTCATTGGTATGACTCGACCTGGGATGGAACCCCGGTCTCCCTAAACTTTGGCGAACACTCTAACCTCTGGTCCAATGGACCTGTTCGAACAATAACTCACTCTTTATTTAGACGGCAGTGGGGAGGAGATTTAACCAGGTTATGTTTTCATCTCTTCGAAGATTTTTTATTGCTTTTTGTTTTGTTTTTTTCTTAAAGTTAGATATACTTTCCTTGAAACCCCTATTTTTCTTTATGGTTTGATATACACTCTTCGTCTTATTGTTTATAGTAATAATAAAGGTATTAAAGAGCAAATCACAAAGGTGATAACATCATCTTGTTTTCTTTATTATTCCTTAAAGTATGACAAAAGTTTGTTGTTTTTAGTTTTCTTTCGCGTTGGGCAAAACTTTCGACAGTTATTTACGCTAGTTTTATGGCGTCAATATAAATTTTTAAGTTATTTTAAGGTATTATGTCAAAAGCCACGTTACATCACGGCTTTTTGGTTTAGGATTGTTTAATGCAAGGAAAATAAATGAATATAGTTTCTTAATATGCTTTGTCTGATTTGTATATGTAAATCGATATATAAAATTAAATATTCTATTATATTTTTTGTACATACTAATCAACCGTACAATTCTCACAGATTCAGATATTAAAAAATTATAATAATAATAATAATAATAATAATAATAATAATAATAATAATGATAATTTAATAGTTTTAAAACATTGGTGAGGTCTGAGGAAACATATCTATTGCTGTAAATGTCTACTCAAAGGTAAATTTTGGTTAATGTCTATTTAAATCAGTGATTTTCGCGTCTCGTAAAAATCGTTTGCTTAACATTTGAATTTAAATGAAGACTTGCTAACTAATTACCAATGTTTATTCCAGGTGAATATTTTTGAGAAGACAAAATAGATTTGTTTTAAATTTAGCACCCTAGCTCCGTGACTAGTGTATTTTTTTAATTATTGGAATATGTGTAGACGAAAGGGAATTCCAACCCCCCCCCCCAAACCCCCCTCCAAAAACCTTCCCCAACCAAACATATATAGCTCCCTCTCACAATCTCTTTCACATGAGACTCTTCTTTAACCGTAAAATGTGTATTCGATTGGGGCTGAAAGAATTACTATCTTTCCATTCTCATATTAGTTAAGTATCCCAAACTAAATTTGAACTATTACTAGCTCAATAGGAAATTGACCATCGGGCCATAGGAAACGGGAAGTTCACACGGGAATGATATCTTATGAAATAAGAATAAGTAATTGAACTTTAACTAAGTTAAAACTTAAGGTTTCTTTTTTTTTTTTTTTTTTTGTGACCCGCTGTCAATGTACAATCACCATGACTGTCTTCGGTCACCTCTGTGTCAGATACGCAGATTTGAAACAACCCCTGGGTCTGCTATAGCCACAATATACCACCCATAATAAAAATGTCAAATTCATATTTTACACAGCGTGGGACCCATGACTCGGACTTGGGTGTCATGATCGGCAGGTGTTCTCTTGATAGCCAACATGGGAGACCCGATCGTCATCCTGCGAATGTTGGCTGTTCTCTTTTCAGGTACACAAATAACGACTCGATGAACCCCACCAACCAGAGACCCAAACGGAAAACATGGACTAGGGAAGACAACCAACTTTCACTACTCTTCTATTTCATGAGTAACCCTACACAAAGAGGATACAGGAAAAGAATGATGGAGATATGACAAGAACTTTCTATTTTTCAGACAACTAGTCAGAGACTCGCTGATCAAGTTAGAACGATAATGAAGAAAGGTTGGTTTTCAGAACTCGAAATAATTGAAATACACCAAAAAATAAATGATCAAGAAAGGAGAAATACATTACCTGACACACCAAATATCAACAAACAAAACCAGCCCATCCAAAATGAACCAACTTCGGAAAATGGAAACACTACCCAACAAAACACTACCCAACAAAACAACCTAATACTAACATAAGAACAAAAGTTAATTTTAAAAATTTAAAGAGAATTTTAAACTGTGAAAAGACCACCTTAAGAAACATTGAATGGAGAATAGTTAAGGCAGAGACGAATAAAGTGAATCAAGTACTGACATATATACCAACAAATAACATAACCGATTTAAATGAACTAATTTATGCTGGAGCAAAATTAGTTTGCGAAAACATTAGGATCCCCTCAAAAAACACGAAAGCAAAGTCAAAACCAGGATGGGAATTTCGACTAGAAACTCAGATAGAAAACCTACGAAAACAACTGAAAGTGGTAAAACAAAAGAAAAACGCTGAAATAAATCAGAAAGAGAAGACAACACAGGAAAAACTTACGGTACAACTTGAGGAAATACACCTGAAAGTACTAGCAAAAGAAGGAATATTAAAGAGATATGGACAAAGGGTAAAACAATACAGACAAAATAGGACATTCCAGAATAATGAAAGAAAATTCTATCAACAATTGGGAGGGGATAACAATAAAACACATTAACAGTCGAATGTGAAAGAAACTGAACGGTTCTGGACTAAAATATAGCAACCAAAACAACATAATGAAAAGGCTGAATGGATAAACCATATCACAAGAGAACTAGAACAACTCGAAGAAGGTCCGAAAGCTGAAATACACACTAATTCACTCAGAACGACACTTAAAAAGGTATCAGACTGGAAAACGCCAGGCCATGATGGAATACATGATTTCTGGTTCAAGAAGTTCACCTCAATTCACGACAGACTAGTATTAGAAATGAACAAATGCCTACAAACAGCGCACGTATCCGAGTGGATGACTAAAGAAAGGACCACATTGATACAAAAGGACCCAAACAAAGGAACCGCCCCCAACAATTACAGACCCATAACTTGCCTACCAATGATGTGGAAAACATTGACAGCACAAACAAGGGAAGAGATTTACCACTCTCTAACAAGCCGCGGATTGTTCCCTGACGAACAGAAAGGATGCTGCAAAGGATCCAGAGACACAGCAGAATTACTCTACATAGATAAACACATCCTAGATGAGAGCAAGACAAGACGGAAAAATCTAGCTATGGCCTGGATTGACTACAAGAAGGCATATGATATGGTTCCGCATAGCTGGTTAATAAACAGCCTAAAAATGAACAAAGTATCAGACGAAGTCATAAACTTCATCGACAAAACTATGAAAACCTGGAGAGTCGAACTGACAGCAGGAGGAAGAAAATTAGCTGAAGCAAAGATCCAGAGAGGGATCTTCCAAGGAGATGCTCTATCAACCTTACTATTCATAATTGCCATGATGCCACTTAACCACATACTCAGAAAAGGCACAGCCGGATACAAACTCGGTAGATCACAGGAAAAAGTTAATCATTTAATGTACATGGACGACATCAAACTTTTTGCAAAAAATGAAAAAGAACTGGAAACCCTAATGCACACAGTTAGAATATACAGCGGGGACATAGGAATGGAATTTGGTATAGAAAAATGTGCTATGCTTGTAATGAAAAGTGGCAAACGACATCTAACTGACGGGATAGAACTACCAAACAAGGATAAAATAAAATCACTCGCAGAAAACGAAACCTACAAATACTTGGGCATCTTGGAGGCTGACACCATCAAACAAGCAGAAATGAAAGAAAAAATCCAGAAAGAATACCTCAGAAGAACCAGAAAACTACTCGAGACAAAACTCAATAGCAGAAACCTCATTAAAGGAATAAATACTTGGGCTGTACCTCTCGTGAGATATTCCGGACCCTTTCTCAAGTGGACCCGAGAGGAACTTAAACAAATGGACCAAAGGACAAGAAAACTAACGACAATGCATAAGGCATTGCATCCCAGAGACGACGTTGACAGGCTATATGTATCTAGAAAAGAGGGAGGAAGAGGACTCATTACAGCCACCAGACATGAAACTGAGAACACAATGAACAATAGAATGACTGTAACTAGGAAAAAATGGGAAGGAAAACAACTTTATGGGCGCTTTAAACGACTAATAAACAATATCTCACACGACAAAACTTGGACATGGCTAAGAAAAGGAAACTTTAAGAGAGAAACAGAATCTCTCCTAATAGCAGCACAGGACAACGCCATAAGAACGAATCATATCAAAGCGAGAATAGATAAGACGCAACAAAATAGCAAATGCAAGCTATGTGGCAACAGAGATGAAACCATCAATCATATAATAAGCGAATGCAGCAAATTAGCACAGCGGGAATATAAGGCGAGACAGGACTGGGCCGGTAAGGGGATTCACTGGGAGATGTGTAAGAAATTTAAATTCGACCATACTAACAAATGGTATATACACAACCCAGCACCTGTCCTAGAAAATGACTCGCATAAACTCCTATGGGACTTTAATATACAAACGGATCACCTAATCCCAGCCAGGAGACCAGACTTAATAATAATCAACAAAAAAAAGAGAACTTGCAAAATAGTCGACTTTGCTGTCCCGGCAGACCACAGGATAAAACAGAAAGAATGTGAAAAGAAGGATAAGTACCTCGACCTTGCTAGGGAACAGAAAAAACTGTGGAACAGGCAGGTGACAACTATACCTATTGTAATAGGTGCGTTTGGAACAGTAACTAAGGGATTACTAAAGGGACTAGAGGACTTGGAGGTTGGCGGACGAGTGGACACCATCCAAACGACAGCATTGTTGAGAACTGCCAGAATACTAAGAAGAGTCCTGGAGACTTGAGGAGACTTGCTGTCACTCAGACTTCAGTGAAAAACCATCGGCTATCGCTGATGTGAAAAGCTCTAATGAGTGAATAATAATGATAATATCGGCCAGAATAATCTAAAGAGTCCTAACAGCTCACGCTGGTGTGACTACAATCTGTCTTTGATTTTAATTGATATTTCGTTACTCGTAGCATCTTTAGTTGAGCAGTTGTATTTTAAATGAAGACTTTTTAATTCCCCCATTTATTTTCTACTAAACTATTTCGTAATAACGAATAAGATCTGTTTAAATTTACCGTGATACATTCTTTATGGCTCATCTGTGACTATTCTCAACTGATGAAAATATACGTACCTAATATAGTTTGAAAGCGTAAAGAACACTTATTGTCCTCAATACAACTGAAAAGACATCAGGAGCCTAATATTTATGAAAATATAACCAGCCTTTGCAGAAATAAAGTTTTAGAATAGAGCAGTAAATATAAACCATAAAGGTGATACAGGAATACCTGAAGCTAGTTCAGGTAGTTAGTTCGAGCAATAAGGCAAAAATAGCAGGATAACGGACTTTCACTGAGTTAAAATTCAAGAATTTTTTTGTGACCTATGATTCATGAACAGTCACTGTGACTGCTCTTGGTCACATCTGTGTTAGGGACGCAGATAATAAATAACCCCTAGGTTTGATATAGTCACAATATACCACCCGATAATAAAAATGTTGAATCAAAATATGACATAACGTGGGACCCAGACAATAGGCTTTGGTGCTCTACTGATAGCCAACACGGGAGACCTAATCGTCATCCTGCGATTGCTGGCTGTCCTTTTTCAGTTACACGGATGACGATTTAAAGAACAACACCAACCAGAGACGCAAACACAAACATGGACTAGGGAAGATAACGAACATGCACGACACTGCTATTTTAGGAGCAACCCTACACAAAGAGGCTATAGGAAAAGAATGATAGAGATCTGGCAAGAATGTGCTACTTTTCAGACAACAAACCAAATTTTGCCTACCAAGTCAGGACAATAAATAAAGGTTGGCTTTCTGACCTTGAAATACTTGAAATACAAGAGAAAATAAATAATGAAGAAGGTAGTAATACAATATCAGACACATCAAATATTAAACCAAAACGGCCTAAACGAAATGAACGGCCAACTTCGGAAAATGGAAACTCCATACAACCAAAAGAACCAAAGCAAGCATTAACACAAAACCAAAAGTAAATCTAGAAAATTTAAAGGGAATTATGAACGAGGAAAAGAGTACCTTACCATCACTAAGAAACAGAATGGATAAGAGTTAAGATGGAAACGAATAAAATAAATCAAGTACTGCCTTATATAGTAACGAATATAACCGAATTAAATAAACTAATCTATGCAGGGGCGAAATTAGTTTGTGAAAAAATTGTGTTCATCTCAAAAAGCACGAAGAAAAAATCAAAACCAGGTGGGGAAATTCGACTGGAAACGCAGATAAGAAATCCACAAAAACAGGCCAAAATGATGAAACGAAGGAAAAACGCTGGAACATATAGACAAAAAGTAAAAGGAAGCACAAGAACAATAGCAATACAACTTGTGGAAATAAACCGGAAAGTACTGGTTAAAAAGGAAGATTTTAGTGATATCGACGAAAAATAAAACAATATTTATTAAACAGGACATTCCAAAACAAAGAAAGAACATCCTACCAACAAGGGGAGAAAATGACACGAAAACATTCCAACCACCGGATGCAACAGAAACCGAACGGTTTTTCACTGAAGAATGGCAACCAAGAGAACATAATTAAAAAAAGCCGAATGGATTAACAACATTGCAAAAGAATTATAATGATATGAAGAAGTTCCGAAAGCGGAAATGTGCATTTATTTACTCAGAACAACACTTCAAAAAATATCAACCAGGAAAACGCCAGGCCATAATGGAATACAAATATTTTGGTTTAAAGAAATTCACCTCCATTCTCGACAGACAAGCACTAGAAATGACCAGATGCCTATAAGGAGCGCACGTACCTGAATGGATTGCCAAAGGAAAGACCACATTGATCCCGAAGGACCCCCGCCCTTAAAGGAACTGCCCCAAACATCTACGAATCCATAACCAGCCTACCGATGACGTGAAAAATATCATCAGCACAAATCAGGAAAGAGATTTACTACTCGATAACAAGCCGCAGTTTGTTCCCTGAGGAACAGAAAGGACGCCGCAAAGGATCAAGAGGCACGATAGATCTACTTTACATAGATCAGCACAGCCTCAACGAGACCAAAACCAGACAGAAAAATTTAGCTATAGTCTGTATTGGATAAAAAAGGTACATGATACGGTCCCTCATAACTGGATAATAAACCGCCTCAAAATGTACAAAATATCAAATGAAGTCATAAACTTTATCGAGAAAATCATGAAAACCTGAATAGTGGAATTGACAGCAGGTGGGAAAAGCTTAGTAAAAACAAAGGTCCAATGAGGTATATTTCAAGGAGATGCACTATCGTCGTTACAATTTATAATCGTCATAATGCTACTAAACCACATATTCAGAAAATACACAGCCGGATACAAACTTTGTTGATCGCAATAAAACATCAGTCCTCTTATGTACATGGACGACATCAAACTATTAGCAGAAAATGAAAAAGAATTGGAAACTATAATACATGCAGTTAGAATATACAGTCAGAGCATAGGAATGGAATTTGGCATAGAAAAAATGTGCCATGCTAGTAAAGAAAAGTGGCAAACATCTGACTGACGGAATGTAACTATCGAATCAAATACTTGGTTATCTTGGAGGCTGACACCATCAAACAAGTGGAGATGAAAGAGTGAATTAAGAAAGAATATCTCAGAACTAGAAAGCTACTCGAGACAAAATAATCTTGCAGAAACCTTATCAAAGAATAAATACCTGGGCTTTATCCCTCGTTAGATATTCGGGACCGTTTTTGAAGTGGCCTAGAGAACTTAACCAAATAGACCAAAGAACAAGGAAACTAATGACCATGCATAAGGCATTACATCCCTAAGACGACGTTAACAGACATTCCGTATCAAGAAAGGAGAGAGAAAAAGGACTTCCCAGCATTAAAGGGTGTGTTGACGCATTGATACAACGACTCAAGGACTACATAGAAAAACACGAATGAGGACGGATTACGGCCATCAAAAACGATACTGACAACACGTTGAGCAACAGAATGACAATAACTAGAAAACAAAAATGGGAAGTAAAACAATTCTACGGGCGCTTTAAACGACTAATAAACAACATCTCACACGACAAAACCTGGACGTGGTTAAGAAAAACAAACTCTAAGAAATCAAATGAATCTCTTCTAATAGCAGCACAAAAAACGCCCTAAGAACCAATCAAATGAAAGCGAGAATAGCTAAAACGCAACAAAATAGCAAATGTAGATTATGTGGTGATAGAGACGAAAAGATCAATCACATAATAAGCGAATGCAGCAAATTAGTACAGAAGGAATATAAGACTAGACATGACTGGGTCGGCAAATTGAACCACTGGGAGATGTGCAAGAAATCGAAATTTGAACATACAAGCAAATGGTATACGCACAACACAGCACCAGTCCCAGAAAATAACACACACAAACTCCTATGAGACTTTGACATACAAACGAATCACCTAATCTCGGCCGGAAGACCAGACCTTATAATAATCAAAAAAGAAGAGAATTTGCAAAATTGTCGACCTTGCTGTCCCGGCTGACCACAGAATAAAACTGACAGAATGTGAAAAAAAGGATAATTATTTAGACCTTGCTAGGGAATTGAAAAAATTATGGAACACGATGGTGACAATTATACCAATCGTGATTGGTGCTTTCGGTACACTAACTAAAGGATTATCAAAGGGACTAGAGAACTTGGAAGGAGGACGTGTGGAGACCATCCAAACGACAGCATTGTTGAAATCGTCCAGAATGCTGAGAAGAGTCCTGGAGACTTGAGGAGGCGTACCTTACAGTCACTCAAACTCTAGAGAAAGACCATCAGCTAACGATGATGTGAAAAACTCTCAAGGAGTAAATAATAATGAAATTACAAACAGATCCCGTAATCTCGGCTAGAAAACCAGACCTAGTAATAGTCAACAAAAAAAGAGAACTAGCCGAATTGTGGACTTCGCTGACTGAACACATTAAAATTAAAAGAAAGCGAAAAGAAAGATAAGTACCAAGACCTTGCTTGGGAATTGACAAAAACTGTGGAACATGAAAGTGACGGTGATACCAATTGTAATTTGTGCTTTTTGTACAGTCACAAAAGTATTGGTACAAGGACTGGAGGACGCAAAGATAAGAGGATGAGTGAAAACCATCCAAACTTCAACACTGTTACGATCAGCCTGAATATTGAGAATAGTCCTGGAAACTTGTGGAGAATTGTTGTCACACAAACTCCAGCCGAAACCATCTGCTAACATTGGCGTGAAAAACTCTCAACTGAGTAAAATAATGAAAATACACACAGATCACATAATCTCTGCCAGACAACCAGACTTTATAATTGTCAGCAAAAAATAAATAAATAAATAAATAAATAAGAAAAAGAATTAGAGAACTTGCCTAATTGTGGATTTTGCTATCCCGACTGAACACAAAATATAATCTAAACTAAGCAAAAAGAAAAAAATACCAGAACCTTGCTTGGGAACTGAAAAAACTGAGGAACATGAAAGTGACAGTGATCCCAATTATAATTTGTCTTCTTACTACAGTCACAAAAAGATTGGTACGAGGACAGGAGGACGTGGACATAAGAGGATGAGTAGAAACCATCCAAACTACGGCGCTGTTAAGATCAGCCCGAATACTGAGAAGAGTCCTGGAAACTTGAAGGGAATATTGTCACTCGGGCTCTAGAGGAAGACCATTGCTAACGTTGATATGGAAAGCTCTCAAAAGAGAATGATTGTAATAATAATAATAATAATAATAATAATTATTATTATTATTATTATTTACTCCTTGAGAGTTTTCACATCAGCGATCTTTCGTTGTTTTGGAATGTCTTTTTTTGTATGTATTGTTTAACCCTTTGTCGATTCTTGTCATTTCTTTTACGTTGTTTTTGTTTGTTAATTATTTATGTGTCTGGTACTATATTACTATCTTGTTCATTATTTATTTTCTGATGTATTTCTATTATTTCAAGGTCGAAAAACAACTTCTCTTTATTATTGTTCTGACTTGGTCAGCAAATCTCTGGCTTGTTGTCTAAAAACTATCACATTCTTGCCAGATCTCTATCATTCTTTTCCTATAGCCTCTTTGTGTAGGGTTGCTCCTAAAATAGCAGTGTTCTGCAAGTTGGTTGCCATCCCTTGTCAATGTTTTGCTTTTACCTCTCTGGTAGGGGTGGTTCTTTAAATCGTCATTCGTGTACCTGAAAAAAGAACAGCCAACATTCGCAAGATGACGATTAGGTCTCCCATGTTGGCTATCAGTAAAGAACCTGCAGATTATTACACCCAAGCCTATTGTCTGGGTCCCACGGTGTTTCATATTTTGATTCAACATTTTTATCATGGGTGGTATATTGTGTCTATATCAAACCTAGGGGTTATTTATTATCTGCATGTCCGACACAGATGTGACCGAGAGCAGTCACATCTGAACAGCGGATCACAAAAAAAAATTCTTAAATTTTAACTCAGATAAAGTCTGTTATCCTGCTATTTTTTGCCTTATTGCTCGAACTAACTACCTGAACTAGATTCAGGTTTTCCTGTATCACCTTTATAGTCTATATTTACTGCCATATTTTGAAACTTTATTTCCTCAAAGGCTGGTCAAATTTTGATAGAGATTAGGCTCTAGATGTCTTTTCGGTTGTATTGAGGACGGTGACTGTTTTTATGTAGTGCTTTTAGACTATGCCAGGTGCGTATTTTTCTTCGATTGAGAAAAGTCATAGATGAGCCAAATAGAGATCTGTGCGGTAAATTTTAACAAATCTTTCGTGATTTCAAAATAGTTTATGTGAACATAATTTTGGGAATTAAAAAATCCTCATTTAAAATACAACTGTTCATCAAAATATTTTACGAGTAACGGAAAATCAATTTACTTTATATCATAAACATTCTACTGACCCGATTTTTTTCGAAAACTTCACGGCGGAGATTCGTTCATCTGTGCTAACAGTTCGATTCCTGCCATCTAACTATTGGAGGGATGGGAGTTTTTAAAAATATTTTCTTAGAAATAGAGGTCACTTGACCTTCTGGAATGTTCCATTCTAAAGTCATTTTTTTTTTTTATTTTTCCTTATTCTCCTAAATTCTAAAGCACTCCCTTCATAGTAGAAACACGTAAATCAGTGTTTACGGTGGTAAATTTAAACAAATCTATATTATTATTATTATCATCATTATTATTATATAATTTATTATATTCATATTTACACACACACACACACTATATATATATATATATATATATATATATATATATTTGGTTTGGTTTGGTTTGGTTTAATAACGTATTAACCATTCCTGGTCATTTAATGCTCGTGGTGTAATGGCTAAAGTGATGGATTACGGAATCGTACTAAGTCTAGTTACGCTATTACGTCCCCTTTCACACAAATACCTTTGGGAAAGGTATGAGCACCCTTTTCTTCCCAGCTATGGTATAAATAGTACTACTACTGTTCTACTCGAAGGATGGATTCAGCGTTAGATAAACTACAGAGGTTGATATGCCATTTTTCAAAAAAAAATCTAAACCAAACCTGCTATTGTTGTTATCTTCTAAAAGAAAAAAATATTTCCTCTCGGCGGGAAAATCAGAAGTCAAAACTATTATTCTATTAGAGCCATGGAAAATTCCATTTGTTTACAGGTTGATATTACCTAATAATATCCATTCCCCACTGTTCGCCAATGTTAAAAATGGTACTTGATACCTCCTCGCTTAACACTCAGCAATACGTATCAATAGTAAAGTGAAGCAATCCAGGGAAATGTGTAACGCCCTCCCCTACACCTCGGTGTAGAAGCTATTGGAAAAAGAGTCCTCTGGTTGCCCTCGAGCACGGTCGCCAAATTTACTTACTAGAAATACTAAAATCCTGGTATTTTCAGTTAATAAGAACATTCTTTAAATTTTGTAGTGTACTTTTCTGTCTCTCTTTCTTTCTTTCTCTTTCTCTAAATATATATATATATATATATATATATATATATATATATATAATGTTGAAGATATAAAAGAAGACTTATGGTCACTACGCGATTTTCCTTTTAATAGTGCCCAATACCTAATATATATATTGTCATCTACAGATAGACTATGTCGTTGTATCATAACTCTTCAGTGTTGTTGGACATGCAGAAGGTTTTAAGCGGGGATCGAAACCCGGTTAACTTTATGCAAGACTTTGTATCTAACCGCTCTGCCATTTCAGCAACGTACGTCAGCTTAGCAATTTAACACATTTGTATCAATTTTCGTTTGTTTATATTTTGCTCGATCGAATATCAGAGTCCTCAATTCTTTAGAAGAATATATATATCGTGAGAGAATAACAGCAATATGTGTTCGTGCGTTCGCGTGCATGTCCGTAAGAAAGACAGACAGTGAGTTTATGTGCATATGTATTGTTAAAAATGCAACCATTTTAGTCACAACGGTTAATTTTCGGATTTCAAGATCATCCCGCGATAAAAATAATTTCATTATTGCTAGAATGTTCGGGGAAATAGGAAACTGACAACTATGAGTGATAATAAAACACATTATTAATGTCTTAAGTACTGAACAATTATATATATATATATATATATATATATATATATATATATATATCTTTTAAAATGTTCTAAGACTGTTCTAAGACAGAACCAAAAAAAACAGTATTGTAGGATATTTATAGGTAGGAACACACAACTATCTCTTGAAAGACAAGAGAAACTAATTCAGATTTTTCTTGTTTTATAAGAAGTGGTAGTATCTTGTCACAACAGAAATGTTCAAATTTGGTGTTCTTTCTAGGTTAAGCTTTTTTAAATGAACTTTTGTTGATAGATAGATAGATAGATGGATAGATATGTATGTATAAATAGTAAAATATAAATTGATTACTCGTTAGCAACTAAGCAACTGATTAATGTTTCATCTATATTCTTTTAAATCAGGTTTTTATATTTTTTAGAAAGTTTCCCTCTCATATATATATATATATATATATACGTATGCATATATATATATATATATATATATATATATATATATATATATATATATATATATATATATATTCGTCAGCGCTGTGAGGACACTGGATGCCTGCAAAAGAACATCCCAAGAGCGGTGAATGGTAGAAATGGATGATACGATAAAGACTGAGCTTGCAGTATGACTTATATATATATATATATATATATAGAGAGAGAGAGAGAGAGAGAGAACGGGGTGCTTATGATATTATGGGTATCGTCATAGGAAAAGGATACGATGATCCCAATTTACATCTTTGAAAAGGCTGTTCCCATATTACACCCTCTCATTTGATGAGGAGTAGATAAATACATATATATATATATATATACATTCATACATACACACACACACACACACACATATATATATATATATATATGTGTGTGTGTGTGTGTGTGTGTGTGTGTGTGTGTGTGTGTGTGTGTGTGTGTGTGTGTGTGTGTGTTTATAAACTTCATACTTCAATTCACTCATAAAAAATCTAACTGATTCGATTAAATTAGTCTATTGCTTCTGAATTTTTCAATCGAGCTGATTTATAAACTATTGTCTTCCTGTAGGAGAATGTTGCCCTAAACCGAAATTACCATCTCACAATTTTAGTGGTTCACTTTCCCTAATATAACATTAAGTCTTGGTCAACTCGAACACCAACTCGACTTATATGTCAATACAAACATATAGGGCAGTAGTAGTACCTTTTAGTGCCTTGTCTATCGTCCAATAGATATACGTAATTATTTTCTAAAAATAAAACCTTACAACTCTATGTACAAACAAATTATTGATGGTTCATTGAATAATTAGTATCACATAGCAAGTCTTGGAAACACTTACCTTCGTGCAAATAAAATCATTTGTGTTGGGTAGTAATACTTGAAAGCATTTAACTGACGAATCAATGATTTTAAACTGAATAACTAGTATTTTATTGCAAGTCTTAGAACTATTTGACCGGACAACCAAATGAGCTTTAAAAATGTTACATACAAATTATTCGTTTACAAATTATGTATTTGATATATATGTATAAATAGAAAATAGCATAAAATAACCTACAAGGGTTGATATGCAGTAAAACATAACCAACCAATCGTCCACATATTTCCAAGTCCTTCAACCCCTGCACCAATCCTTTGTAGACTCTTTCGAGCGTACCAATTACGAGTTTTCACGACGTTAGTAACTAGAGGTGTCAAATGAAGGGTTAATACAAGCGAGTTTCCTCAGCTTCTCAGGACATTTCTAAATATTTAAATCAGTCTCAGCAGTGCTATGATCTGGACGGTGTAAATAATTCTTTAGATCTGATATCCAGTAATTTCAACTCCAGCACTCTCCTTAGATTGTTTGTCTTTTGTCTTAACATTGCTGTGGTTTAAATCATCTTTTTTTTTTCTGTGATATCTTATAAGGGAAAATTTTTTCAAGAATTTTTTTCAAATTCAATTTTAACTTTCGTTTTTTTGGGGTTCTTTTTTACAATAATTCATCGACTTTTTACCCAAGCACTTAAGTGGGGAAAGTTTGTGATTGCATGTATTCTATGTTTTTATGTATCATGCTGCTTCTTGAATGATATTTTTCAGTCACATTGATATCACTCTCCTAAGGATATGAATATAATTCTTGGTATCTCATACGGGCTGGGACTGCTAGCTATCTTGTTATTGTGCTTATCTGCTCCTTTTGTGATCATACCCAGGGCTCTCACTATTACTTGCACAGTGGTAGTCTATCATTTACCCCGATAGATAGATAGATAGATAGATAGTCACATTTTTTATTTATTTTTCCAAGTCTTCGTACTTATTTTATTGTATTCTTTGTCTGATATGTCATTATCTGTAGATACCAACATATCAATCAGAAGGCATGTTTTTCTTCCAGAGTCCTCGAATAGTAAATCTGGTTTATAGCTCTTTATTTCTTATGAATTTACTTAGCAAAGTCCCAAACAATAGTAACTTTTTTGGCTTCATTTATTCGTTCTGGATAAGCGTTTTTTATTATTATACTTCTTGTGAGCTTTTCTCACTAGTAATAGCTGATAGTGAAAGACCATTGGTTAACACTAGTGTGAAAAACTTGCTATCATCATCATCATCATGTCGTGCCGTTAGCAAGACAACGCCATAAGAACCAAAGCTAGAATAGATAAGACGCAACAAAACAGTAAATGTAGGCTATGCGGTGACAGAGACGAAACGATCAATCACATAACAAGCGAATGCAGCAAATTAACGCAGGAGTATAAGCGAGAGACGACTGAGTCGGCAAAGTGATCCACTGGGAAATGTGCAGGAAATTTCAATTCGACCACACAAACAAATAGTATATGCACAACCCAGCATACAAACACACAAACTCCTATGGGACTTTAACATACAAACGGATCAACAAATCCCGGCCAAAAAAGAGAAATTGCAAAATTGTCGACTTTGCTGTCTCAGCGGACTACAGAATAAATCTGATGGAAAGTGAAAAGAAGGATAAGTACCTCGACCTTGCTAGAGAATTGAAAAAGCTGAGGAACATGAAAGTAACGATTGTGCCAATTGTGATTGGTGCGTTAGGGACAATAACTAAAGGATTATTAAAAGGCCAGGAGGACTTGGAAGTTGGCGGACGGGTAGAGACTATCCAAACTAAAGCATTGCTAAGAACGACCAGAATCTTGAGACGACTCCTGGAAACTTGAGGAGACTTGCTGTCACTCAAACTCTAGTGAAAAACCATCAGCTAACACTGATGTGAAAACTCTAATGGAGTAAATAATAATAATAATAATATTAATAATAATAATAATAATAATAATAAAGCACGATTGTCGATTTTGCAGTCTCGGCAGAACACAGAATAAAACTGAAAGAATGTGAAAAGAAGGATTAGTACCTCGACCTTGCTAGAGAATTGGAAAAAAACTATGGAACAATTATAAGAAAATGATTTCTTCTCATCGATTTATCCGTATCAAGAGATTAGAAAATAACGATCAAAGAATATCATAAAATAAATGAATAAATACTAAAACCTGGAAACAGATATATAGTTGCTGATTTTGTAACTATTATCATGGTTGTTGTAGTATATCTGTATACGTATAATACTTTCATATATACATGTATATAAGTATGTGTAAATATACATATACATTTATGTATCTCTACATAAATATAGATATATATTGTAAACATATAGATATATATTGTAAACGTTTATATTACAATATCTATTGTAAACATATATATTACAAATCACACACATACACACACACACACACACATATATATATATATATATATTCATATATGTGTATGTATATACACTTATATATATAAATGCATATATATGCGCGCGCACGTGTGTGTGTGTGTGTGTGTGTGTGTGTGTGTGTGTGTGTGTGTGTGTGTGTGTGTGTGTGTGTGTGTGTGTGTGTGTGTGAATATACAAAGACATATATTTATACTTATATATCTGTAATTATACATATATATAAACATATACTGTAAATGTACATATATTAGGACCAGTGACTAATGAAGTAAAAATATTTATTTTACATTAGATTTATCAACTTTTAACGCATAATCTGCTTTTATTTCATGGATAAATATGCATCACATAGAGAATATTTCATGTCAATATCCCAGTAAAGACTATATATCAATCGATGATTCTATTCATTTACCCTGATAGATAGATAGATAGATAGATAGATAGATAGATAGATAGATGTGTGCGTGTGTGTGTGTGTGTGTGTGAGAGAGAGAGAGACAGACAGACAGACAGACAGAGTTTGTAAGTTTAGGCGTAAATATATGCCTAGCCATAATTTTGTATTAGAAATTGTTTTCAAATGATTTAGAAGATTATCCGACTATAATTCCTGGTGAGCTGGTTGTGCTCGTCTCGTCTCTAAATAAAATGCAACAAGTTGTTATGAATTATATAGTTGCAGCGGCAATAAATAATAAACGGCCAGAGAGACGTAGTTTCAGGAATTTCCCGTAGGTAAACATTAGGTTCAAGTGAGCATTGAATTTATTTGTATTTAGAATCCCCTTTTGAAGACCTCCCGGGAGCGATGGACGATAGAGACGGGTGGCGAGAGATGGTCAGAGAGATCCGTGCAGGCAGCGCGATATGATGATATATATATATATATATATATATATATATATATATATATATACACATATATATATATATACGAAAGACATTCAATAATGAAGGTGTGTTTTGTCTAAGAAGTTGTCTATAGAAAGCACTATTTACAGCGGTACTTTTTTCAAAGAAATCAGTTGCAATGATGTCAACATGATCTTCTTTACTGGCCCCTGCGTTCGGAACTTTTTTCTCTACCGAGGAGTCAGTGTTTCTTCTGCATGGATAATCTTTTTGATTCGGGCTTCTATTGGCGAACCTTTGTTTATCCCATTTGTAAATATTTGCGGACTAAGACATGTTTTCCCAACATATTATTGATTCTCATCCACGAAAATTTTTATGAAAAACCTCTATTCAAGCCTGAAACACTCTGATTTAAAGCTATTTTGAATAGCCTCAAAATAAATGTTTTTGTGATATTAAAATAATTTTTGCTATAATCCAGTTCTAAACATAGCAGAGTTTACATTTATGGAAAAGAATTCTGAAAAATCCCAATTTGAAACGTCCTGTATGTCTAGCTACACTCATGATTTTTGATCCAACGAAACAGTCTGTCTATGGATGACAATAAAGACGCCTCCCGCCGGGGGTTGAGCACTCTGCCGAAGGAATTAACTGCTGCCACTCGCGTAATGCGAAGCTCTTTTTATGGATTAAGCCCTCTGGTATCCCTTATGGCAAAACGAAAACAAGTGAAAGCTACTTCATTATGACTTATAATTGCCGAGCTGACGTATGTTGACTAACGAAAAGTTAGGTGGGTTTCAAACCCAGTTTGATTCGTCCTGCGTGTCTAGCCACACTGATGAGTTGTAATACAACGAAACAGTCTGTCTGTGGATAACTATATGTATATTTTTTATTCTTATAACTTTTTCACTGAATCTGGTAGCGTGATAAAAAAAACAGATAATGCAATTCGTGAATAAACGATATATTAAAAACTTATGTAATACGAAAAAGAATTCAATAAAAGAAGAAAAACTTTTAGCACATCTGTACTGCTTGAAAATAATCAAGCAGTGTTATATAATTACGGAAGGATTTTTATATTAATCATTTTTCGTTAATAATATTTTATCATTCGGTTTGGTTGGGCTTTGAACTATTCGGCTCCTAGCGTAGGTGCACACACATTGTGTACAGTTCACGCTCGTGCGCAGAGGATATGACAATCACAAATGTCATAATAAAAACCCCAGACAGAAAATAAGACTGGGGTGTGGATGTTGTCTTGCCCGGAAGTGATGTGCTGAGAATTTGGTGATTTTGAAAAAGACGTTAGTTGAGATTTGACTCTGGGCCGGGCCAGTCCAGCTGGGTGGGGGGTTGACTGTGGGCAATGTAGGAACAATCAGCATAGTAAAAATTCTCTCTCTCTCTCTCTCTCTCTCTCTCTCTCTCTCGTGTTGAAAAACTAAAAATCAAGAAGTTAATAAACGTTTCGTACCTAAACAACGGAGAGTCGTCTGTGTTTCGTATTTTCCTGCATCTGTATATTTTACAGCAGGACCGCAATGTCAAGCCAAAAGAAAAAAGAACCGACCATGTTACGCTATGTCTACACTAATCCGTAGAATTGCTCAATACACTAAACAGACCAAAACTAAAATGCCTAAAAGGGTCTGAAACTACCCACCTACGTATCATCCAATGAATCTTCAGGATAATTCTGACAGAAGATCCCTTAAGTGAAACCTGGGTTGGTAGTTTCTATCTCTTTTAGGTATTATATTATTATATATAAATATATAATTCCTTTTAGCAATTGATCTTCGCTTACTTATATAAATCCATCGGTAAAATTTATGTATTTCAAGCATTTGTTTTCCAAGTTAAATTTTATTGAAATGTTTTCACGAGAAGGGTTGCATTCGAATGAGAAACATGTTGCCCTACGTAAATCGTAAAGAATGCCCTTATGTCAAACTTTACTGAGGGCAGTATTTACCAATCCGCCCTTTAAATTATTCTCCTTTTTGATCATTCACTGATATAAACTGCGGAGTCATTGGTTGTTGATTTTCTTTCTAAATTGACGATCAGGCTTGGAAGCCATATGGTGGGGGTGAATTTATGGTAATTAAGAATCATGATCTGCACTCAATATTTTTGTAACAAAAACTTTCTTCATATCAATAATTTGTTCCATCGTGGTTTTAAAATATTTTAAAGTTCTTTGAGTCATAAAAAATTATTCTTTGGTTCAAACTATAATTCGCAAATGTATTTGTGGGCGTGTCAGCGCTTTTACAGGAACTGTATATGTTGCAGGGGGGTGCGTTTGAGTAAGTTTATGGGTGTGTCTTCACGCGTGTATACGCGTGTCCATTAATTTTTTTCAATGCAAAATTTATATATTTTGCCTAAATGTGAATTCATATACTTTATAAAATTTTTCAAGTCATGTATGTGTTACAGTCAGTACATATAATTCATTGTGTTCCTATTTTTTATATATTTTTGCGGATCTGCGAAAAATGAAATATGTTTGGCAATAATTAGATCCTAAAATATTTAAGATTTGATTCGATGTACAGCTACATGTATAAATACAAATATCAGTAATGACTTGTTAAATACATGTATACATACATACGTACTTACAAATACTCATTTAAATATATACATATATATATATATATATATATGTGTGTGTGTGTGTGTGTGTGTGTGTGTGTGTGTGTATCTATGAATATACATTCATGCCGATATATGAAGAGACAAACGCGCGTATGCACAAGCAAGTACACACACATATCTAATCACACACACACACACTCACACACACACATACACACACACACACACGGATATATATATATATATATATATATATATATGTGTGTGTGTGTGTGTGTGTGTGTGTGTGTGTGTGCGTGTTTGATTTTATATGTATTCAAATATACATTTTAGCTTTAAATTATATGCGCATATTACTGTCATTTTCTGTTTATATCGATCGTGCCCTATATATATATATATATATATATATATATATATATATATATATATATATATATATATATACGTACATACATGAATATAAATATATGTATATAAATATATATATATATCATAACTAACGATTGATGTATATATATATATATATATATATATATATATATATATATATATATATGTACACACATGAATATATACACACACACACACACACACATATATATATATATATATATATACGTATATATATCATAACTTACTCCTTAAATATATATATATATATATATATATATATATATATATATATATATATATTAAGCTAGCTTGCTTGCTTTCCTGGTAGTTCATCTAACCAAATGTACATCAACGTACGCAATGATACGTTTAAATAGGCAAAAAGACAAAATCATATATACTTAGGCAGAAGCTTCTCAGTACTTCGATTGATGCAGCAGGTACCTTAACCAATCAGGGGACTCTGTGCACAACAAAACAATATTAGTAAATTCTAAATATATATTTTGCGGATCAGATTCATATCTTCTAAATTAGCCTCCATCGTTTATGTAAAGAGATATACATAAGTGTCTCATTTTTAATTATCACATGATCATTTACAAATCTTTTCTAAACAAGATTTTAAAAATTAGATTTGTTAGATTTATGCATGCGTTATTATATATATACATATATATAATATGTGCAATGGCTGAACTATCATCTAAATTATGCAGAAATGAAAATAACATTGACATCACTTCATCAAATTTACTTACTAAAATTACTGGAAAATATATTGAAATATTAGAGTTTGATTTATTCAAAGAAAAAGCCTTTGGCTCCAACCAAACCTTCTAAATAACTACAGAATATCATGCCAACCTTTCCGACGCTTTCCTTGTTTAAATTAGTAAATGCAATCGCTGTCCTGGCCAACAGATTATCTTTTGTGTTGCATTGTGTTTTGTTAGTCTCTTGCTCTACCTTGCCCCTCTTATCAAGGGGATTACAATCTAGGTAATTTGGTGGCTAGATGTTAGATGTTATGTCGTCACAGAACTTTTCTTAGGGACAAGACTGGGTTCGCTTTCTTGTGTGTCACGGTGCAGCCATGTTACCACGCGTAGTATCTTCCAGCAACCTTCTTCTAGATCCAGCTGAACTCTAACTCTTCCATGCACTTGATGTTGACCCCCATCTGAGTTCATATGGAAATATGAATAGAGGATTAACGTCATCATCACTAGTGATCACCCCAAATACAACGATTTAGTTTTTATCACTATCGGCACATCTTGTGAAACAGAGAGCCAGTCAACAGTTCTTCTGTGAGTTTATTATCTAATTCAGCTATAGAATTTTCTCATCTGTGAAAAACCAAAGCATGTTAGGTTGGATTGAATGCTTTATTTTGATAAAAAAAACATTGCGATGTGGACTTTCCGCTTGTCCTTCACGGCCTGTCGGAGTGGTAGCACCTAATAGGGCCCTATCTATGGGTTAAAAAAAACTAACAGCATACTTATGCTAAATGAATTGAGTAAACGAATAGCTTGAAATAGAAACGTTTTGGACAATTAAACCGTACTTACACTTAAACTGCGTGCTTATGCTTAACTGAGTTATTTAAAATAGAACTGGTTTTCAACATTAAAACTGTATTTACACTTAACAGAATTATTACATATAACTGCTAGAATAGTTTAAAATAGAAATGTTTTTGACAATTAAACTGTGTACTTATGCTAAACTGAAATGTTTTCAATAGAACGGATTATTTACATAAAAAAGGATTTGGCGTTAAATAACCTACAAAGGTTGATATGCCATAAAACCAAACAAACCAAACAAACCAAACCTTCACGGCCTGTGATAAAAATTAGTGCTTTCTCATTTTGTATGAGAAATACCGAATGTCTTTATGATAATAACTCAGAAACTCATATATCTATTACTATGGACCTGACTGACTTGAAAAGATCGTTGTTAATTATGATCTAAATCTCATGAACAAATTCAGTTCTTTTCTAATCAGAACGATCAGAGAAAAGCTTTCGAAATATTATACGTTCGTAATCATCATTATCTTACCAAAAACTTTTCGAATCCTCTGTATTGTCTTCAGATTGGCTCCGAAACACTCTGAAATTGCTATATTGTTACTTCAAGATGAAAGTCTCGTAATTCAGCGTGCAGTTTCCAGATTTCGGGGAGAGTAATTTGCAATATGGTGATTCTTTGATCACAGTGCCCAACAGACTCAGGTTTGTTGCACAGTAGACAAAACTTGAAACAAAGTTAGTACGCGAAATTAATCGTTTACAATGTTGATAATTTACCCATCACAATTATATATATATATATATATATATATATATATATATATATATGGGGAGTAGAATCGTATGTACTAATGCTAAAATAAGTATGAGCGATATTTCATTGAATGTTTCTGATATAGGGATTTTGTAAATATAAATTATTGGCTATATCTCTATCTTGTATAGCTATAATGATATCAATAACAACAGTAATATTAAAAATACAGGCGGTACGATCGAATTTAATTCTTTCTACCTTCAGTCCTTGGTGACACGAAGAGAGGGAGACACAAATCATCAAAGCCTATGCTAACCAAATATGCTAACAACACCCATGCGCTGCGCATCTTGAGGTGTTTAAGATCTCTGCTAGTGGAGACCCAAACTGATCTGATCTGAACTGATCTGATCAGATCCGAAAAACTCAACTGCACGTTTCAACGGTAGAAACTTTACTCAGGTCTTTTCAAAATCCTCAAAATTCTCAGGACATCTCTTCCGGGCCTGACGTCATCCGACGACTTATTTCACTCTAACGGCCGTCCAGCCCGGTTTCCTGCTGGGGGTTTATTATGACAGATGATGATTGTCATATCCTTTCTGCTCGAGTGTAAGATAGCGCCATCTGACTATGGAACCTGAACTAAGAGACACCGAGTAGTTCAAAGCCTTACCAAACTAAATGATAAAATATAATAAACTAAAAATGATAAATGTAAAAATGGCATTACCTTAATTATATAACATTAATCTCTCTATCTATCTGTTTATCTTTTTGTCTTTATATGAAAACATATGTGTGTGTGTATGTGTGTGTGTGTGTGTGTGTGTGTGTGTGTGTGTGTGTGTGTGTGTGTGTTTGTGTGTGGGGGTGCGTGCGTGCGTATAGTTGTTTTTTACGTATAGATATCTATGAGTGCACGCGTGTGTGGGCATCGATCTACTCAACCCTTCAATCATCAGCCAAATCTGAAACAAGGTCAGTTTTAAGCGGAGTAAAGCTAGTTTAAATTCAAATTTATTTCTCCTAGACTTGTTGCCTTACAAAAGTGATACAAGATAGTCCACCCGGTTATTTATCTATAGTTCAAAGATAAACAGATGAATTGAAAAGATCCTTGCAATTTCATTGATTTTACCGTACTAGCAGAATGCAGAATGAAAGTTAAAGAAGACAAAAAGCTGGACAAATACCCAGGACTTTGCCAGAGACCTGAAAAAATTGTGAAACATCAAAGTGACAGTGATACCGATCGTAGATAGAGTCCTCTGAATTGTGTTAAAGAATTGGGGTTCTATGAAATGGTTATCAGAGGAAGAACTGAAACCATTTCGACCTGAGCCCTACAAAAATCAGAGTTGCAGAAAACCGAGGAGATTTGCTATCACTCAGATTCAAGTTATAAATCATCGGTAACAGCTTGTGTGAAGGTAGTATGTTACCGAAAAAAGGGTGTAAGACTAGATACGACTGGGTGGAGAAAGTGATCCATTGGGAATTGTGCAAGAAGTTTCCATTTGTCGATACGAACAAATGGTATATGTACAACATAGAATCCGTCCTGGAAAATGAGACACACAGACTTCTCTGGGATTTTGAGATACAAATGATTGTGTTACTAATATCATGGTTTTTGTTTTATATATATGTATACGTATATATACATTCATATATATATAGACGAGCAGACATTGTGATTGTCAACAAAAAAAAGAGAACTTCTCGAATAGTGCACTTTGCCGTTCCGGATAACTCCCGGGTAAAATTGAAAGAAAGCAAAAAGAAAGATAAGTACCTGGACCTTGCCAGAAAACCGAAAAAAAATACAGAACATGAAGGTGATGGTGATACCAATTGTAATTGGTGCACACGGTACAGTCACGACGGGTTGGTACTGGGCCTGAAGGACTTGTAATAACGAGGACAAGTAGAGACTATCCAAACTACAGTATTGTTGAGTTCAGTCAGAATACTGAGAAGAGTCCTGGAGACTTGAGGAGACTTACTGTTACTTAGACTCCAGTGAGAAACCATCGGCTTAGGCTGGTGTGAAAGAAATCTCAAAAGAGCAAAATAATGATCAATAAGTTTGCTATTCTGACGGAGCACTGAGTTAAAATTAAAAAAAAAAACGAAACAATGGATAAATACTTGGATCTTGCCGGAGAACTAAAAAAGCTCTAGGTTATGAGGGTAACAGGTATACAAATTGCACTTTGTGTGCTTAAAACAGTTTCTAAATGCTTTTAAAAAAAAACTGGAGATATGGGAAATTAGAGGGAGAATGAATACAATCCAGATAACAGAATTGTTGAGATCGGCTAGAAAACTGTGAAAAGTCCTTGAGACGTGAAAAGGGTTGCTCTCACTGAGAATCCTGAGAAAGACATTCTCAAGCAGAGAAATAATATGAAGGATCGCTGAATAGTTTTGGTCCGATCATGCTCTTTTACTCCTGCAGTCCAACACAAGTTTCTTTACCCCTTCGAAAAAAATCAGGAAAAATTACCGTTCCTTTCGAGATTTATCAATGGATATCAAAGAACTTGGAAAGCATACAAAGGTAGTTGGAAAGCTCGTGGAATAAATAAAATTGTGCAGGCCATATAACTGTTGAGGTCATTTTGAATACATAGAAGACTTTTGGAAAACTGAGGAGATTTGCTGTAACTTTGACCCCAGTGAAAGCCGCCTGCTCCAAAATGTGTAGAAACTCACGTGTAATATGATAAAAGAATAGAACATTGAGATGACAGTCATACCAATAATTGTCGGAGTTTATGGAACCATTCCAAAGGAACTGGATTTGGTTTGGCCCCGTTTGGTCTTATGTCATATCAGCTCTTGTAGGTTATCTAATGCCAGATCTTATATATATATATATATATATATATATATGATTTTTAAATGCATTTTGTAGATAACATTCTTCAACGAATCTGAGCTCGTTTTTACACACAGTTAAATGGATTCAAGCATTGCTATATAACAGTCACAATTTAACATCAGTCATTTATTTTCACTCTTAGTTTTTTCTTTTGACCTATTGATAGAACCCTATCAGAAACTACCACTCCAGATCAGACTGGATCTGGGAGCAATGGCAATCAAGAGGTACTCCATATTCCACAAATCATGAAGGCAGGAGCCTTGCTAACAGAAGATTTAATGTCATATTCAGGACACTCATAGGCGGCGGGGGTCTTACCCCTCCGTAGATATGCAGTCGGTGTATTCTACAACCCCAGCCGACTGGTCTATAATGAAACTGGAAAATAGATAGAGAGCTGGAGAGTCCAGACCCCATCACAGCAAAAACCAGCTAGAATACTGTGAAGAGTTCCGGAAAACATAGGATACATAAGGCAACCTGAACTTCAGTAAAGACTAACCAGTAGTACGGATATCAAGACACACAGAGAATAAAATGATAATGCTTTCGTAAAAAAAAGAATAAATGATACTTTACAAAGAAAAGCTGCCAGTTTTTTCACTGCAATGATGGTTGCGTTGTCATCCGTAAAATTTCGTCTACGTAGTCCATCTTTCTTCGACCTGATTTATCTGGAATAGCTGATCGAGGCGTTCTTTATCAGATGGGTTGATAATTTTGTTGAATGTAGCTTGTCATCACCGCTGAAATACTCAAAACATAACTGTACCCACAACTACTGTACGGTCTTCATTAACGTCCACAATAAATCGATGGATATCAATAGGTGAATTCTTTTTTGTATCGATGAATTTAACGGCCGATTTCTGCTTTCTTGACAGACGCAATTTCGTCAGATTACCGCTTAGTTGCTATCAGTAACAAAATAAAAGAATAAATGGTTTATTGTTGGGAAGGTTTAAATTCTACCGGCATACCATGACGTGCGCCAGCTTAACAAAAACAGGAGAAATTATGGTTGGCTCGTCCTTCTTTACGAGTCCTCTTCTGGCTCTTTTTCATTGACGGTTAATTTACATTTGCCACTGGTAGTGACTCTGTGAAAAATAAGTTCTGCTGCTGAATATTTGCTTTATCCAACCGAATTAAGGTGCTCTATATGCCTGTTGTAGTTTCCGTGGAAAAATACTACGCATTATTTTCAGAGTGCCCCTCGTATTCGACGGAAGTGAAAAAAACAATCTTTTAAAAAATTTATTGATAAAAACAATAATGATAACAATACCACCATACCAATAATAGTTGGAACTCTGGGTATGATCTCGAAAGGTACGAATAAATACATTAACAAAATACAAACGGATTGTCTAATCTCGGTCAGACGACCAGATCTTGTTATCATATTTACCCAACCCCTCCGCTCGGGCAGGATATGACACAAGGTCAATTTTTTAAGCTGAGTTTAACAGGTTTGAATTCAGAGTTTTCCTTCTCCTAGACTAGTTGCCTCACCAAGGCTGAAGAACTTAGTCTGCCCTACTATTTACCCATAGCTGGGGGGAGAATAATTGGATTCATACCTTTCCCAAAGGTATTAGTGCTATGTGAAATGCAATCAGTCTCATCCAGGATTTGAACTCGTGTCGCCGTGTGCAATTCCTGCGACGATAACCATTACACCACTGGCACCTCCAGATCTTGTTATAATCAACAACAAAAAAGAGAGAACTTGACGAATTGTGGACTTTACTGTTCCAGCTGACCACAGAGTAAAATTGAAAGAAATTTAAAAGAAAGATAAGTACCTCGACCTTGCAAGGGCAAGGGAATTGAAAAAACTGTAGAACATGAAAGTGATGGTAATACCAATTGTAATTGGTGCACTTGGTACAGTCAGCAAAGGATTAGTACAGGGACTGGAGGACTTAGAAAGAAGAGGATGAGTGGAGACTATCCAACTTCAGTATTTTTTAGATCAGCCAGAATACTGAGAAGAGTCATCACGACTTGAGGAGTCTTACTGTCACTCAAACTCCAGTGAGAAACCATCGACTAAATCTGAAAAACTTGAAAAGGAAAATCAATAATGATAAAGAAAGAAAATTCTACCACAGTAGATGGAAATTCACGAGAACATACCAACAGCGGGAAGCAAAGGAAGTCAAAAGATTTTAGAATAAAATATGGGAACAGAAAGAATATACCAGAAAGTAAAAATGGAAAAATATCACGAAAAAAGAATTACAAGAACTCAAAGATGACCTGAAACGGATATACACCTGAAATTGCTCAGAGCAACACTGAAAAAGTACTGAATTGGAAAACGCCAGGCCATGATAGCATACACACATTCTGGTTTTTAAAATTTATGTCCATCTACGACTGACTGGCTCTTCAACTGACTAGATGCCAAGAAGAAAGAAGTATAACCGAATGACTAAGAGGAAAACTACCACCAAAAGACAGATTAGGAAGATCTTCTACGCTTGAATGCCACGGAATGTTTCCGGAAGAATAGAAACGATGCTACAGGGGAACAAGAGGAACAGATTAATCACTGTACATTGATTGGCACATCCTCAAGGAAACCAAAACGAGGTGGGAAAATGTAGCCATTGTATAGACCACAAAAATAAAGTAAACTGAAGAATTTATTTTGGAGGCATGCAAATCGTTTCGAAGGCGTGTTGATAAATAATTGAAAAAAAAAATGACGGCCATATTGAGTAAATTTACTGTGTTGTGTCTGTCTTCTTATCTTGTCGTTCATTTTGTAAATTAAAATCAATCTTGTTTTATTGTTGATTCGATTATCATTATACAAAAATATTCCTTATTTTGCTTCCGTAAACTTTAATATTTAATATAATGCAAACAAATTCTATATTGGTTAGTCCAAATTTTTTTTTTACTATATGAAAGTGTGAAGTACTCTGGATCACTCAGATTTTTATTCCATCATGTTGTCTTAAAAAGAATAAAAAGAGTCAACTCGTCAAATATTTAGAGATTAAAAAGAGTCTTGTTCAGTTTTGATATTAAAACTTTAAAAAAATATAAAACATATAGTAGTACCAAAAACTACTGGATCACTGGCAGTAACCCACATTGAGAGGGGAAGAATTACAGTTTTGAGGAAGAATAGAGACTGTCTAAACGCCGGCATTGCTGAAGTCAGCAAGAGTTCTAATGAGGATTCAAGAGATTTGTTGCCACTTGATATCGAATACCCTTATGATAAAAATTCAAATCTATAAATATATTATCATGATCTGTCAAAATCATTTCAGTAAAGCCTATTTATAATTAAACACCTAACAAATTTTATGAAAAGTTCATTTTCTTCAAAATGAAGGATACCAAGAATTTTATCATTTGTTGAGGAATATTTTCAATCAAATTGGCTATTATTAGGTATTACTTAATACCAAACTTTACAAGAACTCTCTTATAAAATATATGAATATGTAGCAGTACAAAATAAGTTCGGGTCAAATGTATATTAACGTAATTTATTTTTGCTGAGTTAGAGAGTTTAATGCAATTATTAGTTAGAGTTTGATGTTAATCTATATATCACCAAATAATATCCACTTTGACTGTTCCACGAGAAATAAAAAATCCTGACAATACTTGTTCGCAAGAAAATTATTATTTCATTAAAAAAAAATGAAGAGGTGTACTTATTTATGGGCGATGGTATATATAACGTAAAATTAGTAAAAATATCATGAAATTATCAAAAATCTTGTGTATATTTTAAACAATACATTTAAAGACAATTTGTGGAAGAGTGTTTTCTTTTTCGTTGTTTTTTTTATTTCATTTTAAGTGTAATTAAGTGTTGCAAAAGTATTGATT
>OY757911.1:71775139-71782639 GCA_963585895.1 Sepioteuthis lessoniana | reverse complement strand
TTCTTTACTATAAAATTAAAGTGAATATTTAAATTCGGAGAATTTAACAGTAAAAGCCGAGAGTGATGGGAAGAGCAAGAGTATAAGCTGTCCTATATTTGATGATACCTCCCCTGTTTCATGTAGTTTTAACATAATAATCTAATTCTGAATAACTTTAAATGATCTTTTTTCAATTTTATTTGATTTAACCTTATTTGTGCTTGCTTTACCCCATATCAATTCTTTTATATATTTACACACACATAAAGCATGTATGATTTTAAATAAAAATCAATTCAAATAAAATAAAAGTATGCTTAATCGTTTTATTTGCGTTATTAATTTGTTTCGTTAGGCTCTCTAAAAGAATAAAATGTTTTATTACATTAAAAGTTAAATAATAGCGCCCGGATGATACATGGCTTTTTTAACACTTAATCAATGATAATAAATACGATGCCAACCAATCGGTGATAGGCTTATTTATGTAAATTTTCGGTATTATTTCAACTCTTGTCTATTAGTAGAATCCCTGGGCCTAAAAGCAAAATGAGACGCAGGTTTGAGTCTCACCGTTTATCATTTTTTTCCCAATTTGCTCAATTCATCATTGTCGTAGAAATGACGATTGTGTAATTTTCATTTAAAAAGGCATCTCTGATTCGTAAAATAATCGTATCAATAACAATAATAATGATCATAATAAAATAAGAGACGAAACGATAAATTGCATGATAAGCGATTGCAGCAAATTAACACAGAAAAGGTATAAGACTAGGCACCACTGGGTGGGTAAGGTGATCCTCTGGGAACTGTGCAAGAAATTGAGATTTGACCATACCAACACATGGTATATACACAACCCAGAATCTGTCCCGGAGAATGAAACGCACAAACTCCTCTGGGATTTTGACATAGAAATGGATCACCTAATCTCGGCAAGACGACCGAATCTAGCAATAATAATAATAAAAAAAGAGACCTTGCAGACTTGTAGAATTTACTGTCTCGGCTGACCACAAAGTAAGTAGAAGGAAAGCGAAAAGAAGGATAAGTACCTGAACCTTGTAAAGGAATTGAAAAACTGTGGAACATGAAATTGACGGTGATACCAACTATAATTGGTACTCTTGGTACAGTCACCAAAGGACTGGTAAAAAGACTAGAGGGTTTAGAAATAAGAGGACAAGTGGAGATAATCCAAACGACATTATTGCTGGGATCGACCAGAATACTAAGTAGATTCCGGGAGATTTGAGGAAACTTGCAGTCACTCAAACTCCAGGGAAAGACCATCAGCTAACACTGATGTGGAAAACTCTCAAGGAGTAAAAATAATAGACCATGCGAACAAATGGTATATGTACAACCCAGCATCTATCCTGGAAAATGATACACATAAACTCCTATGAGACTTTGACATACAAACAAATCACCTAATCTCGGCCAGAAGACCATTCCTTATAATAATCAACAACAAAAAAAGAGAACTAGCAAAATTATGGACTTTCCTGTCCCGACTAACCGCACAATAAAACTGAAAGAAAGTGAAAAGAAGAAAAAGTACCTTGACCTTGCTAGGGAATTGAAAAAAACAGGAACATGAAAGTGACAATTATACCAATCGTGATGAGTGCTTTTGGTACAGTCACCAAAGCATTATTAAAGGAACGAGTGAAGACTATCCAAAGTTCATCAGTTAATGCTGGTGTAATAAACTTGCAAGGTGTAAGATAATAATAATAATAATAATAATAATAATAATAATAATAATAATAATAAACGAATGCAGCACACTAGCACAAAAAGAGTGTAAGACAAGACACGACTGGGTGGGCAATGTGATCCACAGGGAATTGTGCCAGAAACTGAAATTTGGACACACGAAAAAATAGTATATACACAACACAGAATCCGTCCTGGAAAATAAGACGCACAAATTCATCTGGGTTTTTGATATATAAACGGATCACATCTCCTTGGCCAGACAACCAGACCTCATATTAGTCAACAAAAAAAAGAGAACTTGCTGAATTGTGGACTTTACTGTCCCGGTTGACCAAAGATTAAAACTGAAAGAATGCGAAAAGAAATATAAGTACCCGAACCTTGCCTGGGAATTTAATATACTTTAGAAAATGAAAGTAACGGGGATACCAGTTGTAATTGGTACACTTGGTACAGTCACCAAAAGATGGGTATAAGACCTGGAGGACTTGGAAATAAGACGAAGAGTGGAGACCATCCAAACTAAAGTATTGCTGAGAATGGCAAGAATATTGAGAAGAGTCCTTGACACTTGAGGAGACTTGCTGTCACTCAAACTTTAGTGAAAAACTGTCTGCTTAAATTGTTGTGAAAAACTCTGAAAGGAGAAAAATAATACTGCAAACTAACACAAAAGGAATAGAAGATTAGGCATGACTGGGTAGTAAAGGTTATCTCCTGGCTATTGTGCAAGAGATTAAAAGCTGACTGTGCCGATATATATATATATATATATATATATATATATATATATATATATATCAGAATCTGTCTCGAAAGTGAAACTGGGACTTTGAAATAGAAATATGTCAGTTAATCCAGATCAGTAGGTCGGACCTAGGGGTAATTAACAAGAAACAAAGAATTCATCGCCCCGTGAAATTTACTTATCCTGCGGACCTCGGAGGTAAAATGGAAGAAAACGAAAAGATAAACAAATATTGAATCTTGCCAGGGAACTGAAGGGGGCGCAGTTACCAATTGTAGATGGCGAGTTTGGAATGGTCCCAAGATGCTTGGAAAAGAATGTGAAAGAACTAGAGAGATTAGAGGAAGGACCAAAACCAACCAAATCACAGAAACGATCAAACTCAGCTAGAATACTTAAAAGAATATTGAAGTGAAAAACCGCCAGCTATAAATGGTATAAAAAAATTAACACTATTGCTAATCCGTCCAAGAAAACGAGACATAAACTTTCCTGCAATTTTGAAATGCAAATGGATCACCTAATTTCGGCCAGACGACCAGACATAGTGATAGTCACAAAAAAAAAAGAGAATCTGCCGAGTTGAAGACTTTGCTGTCCCCACAGAATAAAACTGAAGAAAAGCGAAAAGAGAAATAAGTACCCAGACCTTGCAAGAAAATTGAAAAAAAATATGAAACATGGTCGTAATGGTGATACCAATTGTAATTGGTACTCTTGCCACAGTTACCAAAGCATTGGTACCACGACTGGAGAACATGGAAATAAAAGGACTTGTGGAGACCATTCAAAATAAAGCATTGTTGATATCGGTTTTAATACTGAAAAAAGTCCAGGACACACTTGAGGAGACTTGCTGTCACTCAGACTCCAGTGGAAAACTCTCAGTTAACGCTGGAATGAAAAACTCTCAAAAGAATTTTAGAAATAATAAAACCCATTAACGATAATGATAGCCTAAGCTAAAGCAAACAAGAATAAATCAAAATACTATGATCGATTTAATGGAACTTTTTAAAATTAATCATTTTTAGTGAGACCCTTTATTTTTTTTTTTTGTTTTTTTCTTACGTAAATATGTTCCCAGAGAAAATTTCTTGAAAACTTTCTCTTTGGCTTTTGAATTACAATGGTTTCCAGTTCGTGGTAAAGCGTCTATGTTTGTTGTTCACAATTGAAATAATTGCTGATGAGTGATAGCACTTTCATTTGTTGGATAAAGAAGCACACTGAGATATTCTGAACTTACATTGGCCTACAGCCATTTTTATACGCTTTCAATAATTCCTCTTAAATATTGTTTTGTGTTTCAGATTTATAATCACATTACGAGGAGCACAATTTAAATGTAATGCCCAGTTGACCGACTACTCCCCATGAAAAATCACCACGATGACATTTATGAATACATTTTCCCTTTGGCGTTTGGCATCGAATCAGTAGCACTTTTAAAATAGATGAATGTATAGGATAGATAGATAGATAGATAGATAGATAGATAGATAGATGTTGTAGTGATCGTTCACCAACTAGTGATGGGAAAGTCGCCAACTATTCTCTACAACTGTAGAATTGTAGTACGTATTTTCATATTGTGCATTTCACTCCGTTTTGTCCCAAGATATCACGCGTTTAGCTGGTCCCTACACCGACGTTCTTTGCATGTCTTATTTATGCTCGGCGGCCTCAGGAGTGAAAATTTTGTTTACTCTACAATTCCTCTGCTTCTTCCAATTTCACTTGCATTCACATTCTCTAAACCTGATAACATCGGGATCATTTTCAATCACACCACAAACCTACAGCTCGTGATGGAACCAGTGTTGTATAATATCTAGCAGCCATACTCCAGACATAGATAGATAGATATTACGGTTTTATTATTCCTTATAGCCGTTATTTGAGAGGATTTTCTTCACAACACCCAGGTACGGAAGAAGAAATATTCTACCTTTCACTGAAATAGGAATTTACATCGTGCACAAGAAAGTCTCAACTTTAATGGACGTTGTTTTAACCACTATGGTTATGCAAACCTGGTGATTAAGCAGAGCCACGCAAATATCAAGTAATTTTAAAACTTCTCCTTTCCAAATACTTGCGTTATAGAAGTCTTCAGTTGTTATTTATAAGGCTTTGCTTAGTCTGGCACGTTGGCCACTGGTAGTTTACAATACCTACTGCCACTAACTGGTCTACCATCCAAGCATTGCAGCTTAACTTCAGAGATATAGTGGAGGCTGGTGTTTTCCGACTGACGTGACTCAAAGTCAGAGATCGAAAGTTACTTTTCAAATGTCTCGTAATAAGATAGTAACACAACTAAACTTCATCGTACAAATTAAAAAATATATAAGAATAAAATACAATGAGATCCGATCCTAAGAGAAAGGGTCCAACCTGTATATAAGTCGGAGACTCAGAGGGCTTAGGAGAGGCCCATGAATTTCTGAAAGTCCTCTACCTAAAAAAAAAAAAAATAAATAAAAACAGAAAATGTAAAAAAATATAAGAAAACGTAAGGATGTTTAGAGGATCGGCATAAGTGCAGCATGAAAATATGATGGAAATATACAATTGAGAGTATTTTCTAGAGAATCCCTTCCATTAGATTAATAAATCCGAAAATTGTTTTCTAAGAATATATTTAATCGTCCGGGACGAAAGGTGATTTTTTTACATAAAAATGCATCTTATATTATGCAAAATCTAGTGGAAATTAATATACATACATATATATATGTATCCTTTAACATGAATAGGTTCACAAGGTGATGTATTTTTTAAGTTATTAACACGTGTTTTTATGTTTCCCTAAAGACAGTATAAAGCCCAACAAACATATGTTGAAGAGAAATAAGTAACTTAAAAATAAATCCCTTTTTATACCTATTTATTTTAAAGCATTAATCTTTTCTCTTATTGGACCAACAAAAATTATATATATATATATTTATATGTATGATAAGGTATGTATGAAGGGTAAATGGAGCAATCCAGGAAAAGGAGTAGCAACCTTCCTACACCTTCGTGTTGAAGGCGTTGAAAAGGGAGCCTTCGGGTCGTACTCGACAATGGTCGGTAAACTGACTGACTAACTAACTATATATATATATATATATATGCTTGGCGAATTTATTAATATTATATATTAAGTCTTATATATGTGAGAATATATATGTGTGTGTTTGGTCTTGTTTTGTTTCTACTTTTAAAGACATATCTATCTAGGGGTGGGGGTTATCTAATCCTTAAGCCATCTGTATAGAAGAACAGTAGTGGTACTATTCAACCTATACATGAAGAATTAAGGGTCCATATATTTATCAAGAGTATTAATCCAAAAATATACGCATTCGTACTGCTGGAGTTGTGTGCGTGAGTGTGTGCGTGAGTGTGTGTGAGAGAGAGAGTATGTGTGAGTGTGCATGTGTATGTGTGTGTGTGTGTGTGTGTGTGTGTGTGTGTGTGTGTGTGTGTGTGTGTGTCCTAATTCTACCTGTAGAAATGGCATTGACATACAGGTATAATAATTGCCGAAATCTAAACTATAAATCAATGTATGTGGATAAACAGTTCATAAATATGTTTCATATATATATATATATATATATATATATATATATATATATATATATATATATGAAACATATATATATATAGATATAGAGACAGAGAGAGAGACAGAGAGAGAGAAAAAGAGAGGGTGTGTCTGTTAATATATATATATATATATATATTTGTGTATACGAGTGTCGGTGTATGTGTATGTGTGTGTGTGTGTATATGAATATTTGTGTGTGTGTGTGTGTGTGTGTGTGCATATCAATGTCAGTGTATGTGTGTGTTTGTATTTGTGCATGTGAATGTCTGTGTGGTGTGGTGCATATGTATATTTTTGCATGTGAGAGTCAGTTTGTGTGTGTGTGTGTGTGTGTGTGTGTGTGTGTGTGTGTGTGTGTGTGTGTGTGTTAATTACTTTCTGAGATAAATCGTTGTTGATTAGACATTTTAAAATCTGATCAAGTAATGAGAAATAAAATAAATGAGAATAACAAAACGAAAACCTTTTTTTAAGATTTGGTTTCGTGATGTAACACATTTATTTTTTATCTATCTTGTTTTTGAGGAAAATTATGTGGATGGTTCGATACGCAATAAAGCTATCGTTGTCGGTTGATAACAATTTAAAAAGAATACAACTGCAATCCATAATAATTATAAAACCTAATACAAGACAATCCCTTACGAAAGAAAAAAACAGGAAAACAGTTTATTAAGTGAAGTAAGATTGAAAATTGATAATAAAAGTGTTCTTTACATTTAACGTTACATTCTCTAATGACCTGTTTTCTTTTATCGTTTCTAAATTTTAAAGCTAAATATGCAAATTAACCAGCCACATTGACAGGTTCCTCGGAAACTTATTTGAAACAGGAAGAAGTGGTTGTTTTTAGCGGTACAATTTTATGGAGAATCTCGAACCTGATAAATACAGCAGATTTGTATTTGTGCAATGTTTATCACCGTGGAAAATAGACAGGGTGATATGAGTTCAAATCCAGGATGTTGATGTTTTATATAACATCAATTCACTTCGGAACAATTATTCGCTTCCATCTATGTGATATAGTCAGCTGGGGCTGTAGAATACACCAACTGCATTTCTCCAGAGAGGTAAGAATCCTCCAGCGAGTGTCCAGGATATGACACGAAACAATCTGACTGTGAGGCTTCAGTAATGCTGGAGTTTTGGAGAATTCGGAGTAACCTTTCATTTCCATCGATCCCAAATCCACTCAGGTGGTAGCACCTGATAGGGTCCTATCTATGCATCAAACAGAACTGTTTGAAATTTAAACTGAACACTTATGCTAAACTAAATTCTTTTAATTCTTTGTATATTTAACTGTGTAAACAAAAAACTGTACTTAACCTAAACTGAATTGTTTGAAATAGAACTGTTAGGTCGTTTAACCGTGAGTAAACAAAAATCTTTTCTAATACTTAACTGATTTGTTTGAAATAAAACCGTTGACATT
>OY757911.1:71767639-71770139 GCA_963585895.1 Sepioteuthis lessoniana | reverse complement strand
TAGATTTATGCTTTTTTTCCGTTACAGGGTTCCTATGCTGAAATTTTTGGAAATAGGTATCACCTTATAATATCCATTTTGATAGCTTTATATTCTACAAGAAAAAATAAAATCCTGGTATCATTGGTTTTGAAGAAAATCATTTATATACGATATGGAATGCCACATTACAAATAAAGGTATTTGTACGAAGTTTTATCATATCACGTAGAAAGAATTACACCTGAATATCTTTTTAAAAACGAACGAAATTCTACCTCGAAATAACCTTCATTTTATCTCATGTAAAAATTCATATAAGCTAAGAACTAGATGACAAGGTAAAAGAAATAAGATTAATTTATACACACACACACACACACACACACACACACATATATATATATATATATAGATAGATAGATAGATAGATAGATAGATAGAATGAAAGGAATATTATTGATTTTGCTTTTGTTTTTTTCGGAAGATACTATAAATTTAGTGTTTCATTTTGAGATTTCTTTAGCATATGAAATAATTGTACTGAGAAAGCTATTCAAATTGAAATCGAAGATAATACACATATAAATATATATAAGAGTAAGTTCATCTTTCCTGGGTGTATAGTATATATATATATATATATATATATATATATATATATGTATATATGTATATGTGTGTGTGTGTGTGTGTGTGTGTGTGTGTGTGAGTGTGTGTGTGTGTGTGTGTGTATTTGCATACATATATATGTGTGTGTTTGTGTGCGTGAATGTGTGTGTGTGTGTGTGTGTGTGTGTGTGTGTGTAGGATGAATGTGTGTATATAAGTATAAATCTATGCAGGTGATCAGGTGGATGTTATATGTACAAATGTAAAGAGCAGGTGATAAACCTTAATATTTTCTTTGAAGAAATGAGATTGACAAAAATCATTGATTTTAAAAATACACGTGGGGGATGTGTTACATGGAGGTTAACATGCCCGACGGTGACATCCTCTTCACTAAGTTCGAACACCACTCTCATTATTACATTTATTTTTCGACTAATATCTTTGGGCAAAGTTATAAATCACTCTACCTCACGCCCCAAATATGGATTAAATAGCACCACTACTGTTCTTTTAAAAGAAGGGTTTCGGCATTAAATAACCCATGAAGGTTGATATGACATAAAAACAAAGAAAAAAAAATAAACCAAACCAAAAATAACTATTCACAAACAAACTAATTATGTTTCTGTCTACATGGCTATATAAGTAGGTAAATCAAGTTAATAATGATAGAAGAATATATCTATTTCTATGCATAATCTCCTTCCTTGTCTTATTTTTCTTGAATAGTGATAACAAGGATAAAAAAAAAATTCAGTTAAAAACATGGAAGGTAACGATCTTAATGATTACACATTTTAAACCTACCAATTTATCTTTGTCTGTCTGTCTGTCTATCTGTCTGTTTGTGTGTGTGTGTCTCACTCTCTCTCTCTCTCTCTCTCTATATATATATATATATATATATATATATATATATATATGTATGTATATATATGCATATGTATGTATATATAGATGGATAGATGGATGGATGGATACATCAATATATGAAAGGGTGGCTGTGTGTGTCTATAAGTATTATGTATGTATAAATGTACGTATATATACATGTATACATGTATGTATGTGTAGATTCTGTGTGTATCTACACAGACTACACATCTAAATCAAAAATGTTTGTAGGTCTATTGATAAACGAAATATGTATAATAGCGTGTGCATTTTTGTACGTATATTTTTAGTTTGTCTCTCATATATATATATATATATATATATATATATATATATGTATATATATATATATATACGTATATATATATATATATGTATATATATATATATATATATATACGTATATATATATATATATATATATATATTCAGCAGATTAAATATTTAGTAACATAATTTTTAAACACACACACACACACATATATATATATGTGTGTTTGCATGTGTTTGTTTGGGTGGGTTGGTAGGTGTGTGTATTGATTAATTATTTTAGCAAGAGATAATTATCCTGTAGATTTGTGTGCATGTATTAGCATATATATAAATATATATATATATATGTGTGTGTGTGTGTGTGTGTGTGTGTGTGTGTGTGTGTGTGTGTGTGTGTGTGTGTTGATAGTATTTACGTGTAGTCCACATTGTTATAATATTTACATATATGATATTTATAATATCCTGTATTTTATATAAGAAAGTTTTTACGTGTATTCCTTGTGGTGGAATAACCCATTCTTTTTTACACATAGATATGGACGTATATATTCCTTTGTCTATTAAGTTGAAAGAACAGAACAGACGGATCATTTGTGTATATGTAAGTATATATTGGTGGTACATTAACTTTCTTCAAGCAATTTCACAAAGAAATATGCATGTAAGAGTACAAAAATGGACATACATGCACACAAATATATGTACGTGTACATGTGTGTGTGTGTGTGTGTGTGTG